>JAKSZT010054335.1:34843125-34861528 GCA_026826555.1 Tolypeutes matacus | reverse complement strand
AAAAAAAAAAAAAAAAGTGTCCATAGACATAAGGAACAGAATCCACTGAGAGGCCAGTGACACTGAGGATATAGACTATAAAACATGGCAGCACAGACCTGGCACCAATGATCACACCATTCTTGGCACAATTGTGGGAGAGTGTGGGGCTGGATAATTCAAATAATCCTATTTTCTTTTCTGAGAATCCTGTTGCAGAACTCAACTGTTACTAGACTCATTGTATGTTATGTAAATGTCATCTCCAACCACACCAAGAATTTGGGGTCAGGGATTAGCTGCAGAAGTTGCTTCAGAAAGGAAGGGGCTGCTCAGCATTAAATTTGTTAAGATTTTGGTTATGGTTATTGTCAACAATAACTATCTTAACCACAGGGATTAACTTTTTAAAATATATTTCAGAACTGATTTAACTGTAGTACTCCAAGTAAAATGTCTGATGAAATGAAAGATATTAACAAACTAAAGTGATTTATTGTTATTTTATTATCCTGTTATGATTATGAAAATTTAAAAATATTGTATGGTTATTGTAAAATAAAAACAGTTCAAAGTAATTTACTTGGATGTTCCTGTAAGTGACATTCTTATATTTGTTTATTATTTCCATTAATAAAAAATACTCACTATGCAATTCATTAAAAAGTATATATATTGACTGAGCGAAATGGTGGAGTAGACAGCTTGGAGCTCCCTTCCTTCCTTAGAAATATAAAAAATCAAGCAGATACTCTAAGAACTACTTTTGTGAGAATGCTGGAAATCAAAGTTTTACAGTAGCCATGCTGAATTAAGAAAAATTGTCAGACATCTTTGTGACATTTTTACTTCTCTCTGGCTCCTTGCCCTGCCATATTTGATTGGGAGATTTTAGTTTCTATGGGACATGGGAAAATCACTTGATCATGTCAGGAATACAAGGTGGAATGTGATTGGGGGTTATAAGATGCTGAAATTTTCCCTATGTATGAAGCTGAGAGAGGGTGTAAATGTAATTAAATACGTATATAATATCAAATAAAGAACTATAAACTCCTGAAATCTAAATCATCTTGATGCAAATAGATGATATTCATGCAACTTAGCTTTCGATGATATACTGCACCATGTGAATATGGTTAATATAACTCTTCAGCAAAAATCCTGAGAATACATCAAGTTGCATTCTTCTTAAGAGCTCTATCACCTTTCTAACCACAATTGAAAGTAAGTTTGAAAGCTTATTAGATGATTGCAAAATTTAACAGGTCATATGAACATATTTTCATATTTAAAATAAAGAAAAATTTTGGAATTGATTTATCACCAGATGAAAATATTGGTTATTCTGGGAAAAGGCATATGAAAATGAGATTATAGATATCCTAATTTCATCCTTCCAATGGAAAGAAAATATAAAAAATTGTGTTTAATAGTACAATTATAGTAATATTTTTCAACAATTTATAAAATGCTCCACACTAATGCAAGGTGTTAGTATTTTGGGGTGGTAATATGGGAACTCTGTTTTTATGCATGATTTTTCTGTAATCTTACAACTTCTCTCATAAATAAAAAGGACAAATAGAAAAAAAAAAAAAAAAGTATTTACTTCTGTGCTGCAGGACTCTATAAAGAGCATGACAGGAGTTATAGGTTTAGGTGAAGAAAACCAGGTAATATTCTTCAAAAATAGAAAAAAGAAGTAATTTACCATTTCCCACAGAAGCAAGAATGGGATTTTGAAGAGAAAATTAAGCAGAATGGAAAAAGCATATATTAAAATTCAGACCCAATTCTGGAATCACTTCCTGGGTGATCTTTGACAAGTCAATTTACAAGTGTAGGCCCCAGCTTTATCATCAGGCAAGCTGAGAGTATTATGTTATGATTATAAAAATAATATGCATAATTTGAAGAACATTTGCAGTTTAGAAAATGCCTCTGCATTACTGATTTGACACACATAATAACCAAATGCAGGATTATTATAAATCCCTATTTTACAGATAAGGAAACAGATGCTCAAAAAGTTTGAAGGCCGTCTTGTGAACTTGTGATCCAGCAGCTCATATGTAGTAGAGTCAGGACTGAAATGCAGGAGTGCAGTGGGCATCTCTGACCCTGGACTCTCTAATTCCTGCCTGAGTGCCAGCAGACTGAGTGATCTTGACAAGGTATTTGGTCTCCCAAACCACCAATCTTCTTTTTTCTGAAAAGAGGGGGTAGAGAGACTGAAGTCCCTACAGCAATGTCATCTGATATTTTTGCATCACAAATTATGTTTATTTAAATGGTTTTACTTTATTTACCTTAGAATAAAATGTTATGTTAGTAATTCTGAAATATCATAGTATCATAGAAGATGTATATCAGTAATGACTCATACACTTTCATTTTTCCCAACCCAACCGAATTTAAGAGCAGTTTTCTTAGAATGTTTTCAGAAGAATTTCTAGCTGCTGGTTGACCTTCCAGTTCATTTCTACATGCATTTGCTTTTTAAATTCTGGCCTACATCTTAATTTCCAGCTCAAAAAAAGGTGGTTGCTTCAATAGATCAGAGATCCCACTTAAACTTTATTTTTTTCTTTTTAACAATCTTCCATACAGTTCTAGATAGTGCTGGTGCAGGCTTTTCAGTCTTAACTAAAGCAGCAATTCTGTCTCTGAAAATTTCAAATAGAGACTAGCAACTACTTTTAAATAAGCTTAGAAACATAACTATTTAGAGCTTCCATTCTTGATATATAATACTTTTGTTTTAGCAAATGAGAAGGAAGATGGAAACTTTTGGAGAAGGTCAGAAGTTGTGTTCTGTACTCTGACTTGATTTGCCCTGACTGGAGGGGATTTTCAACACAATGTGAACAGTTTTCAGCAAACACATTCTTAAAGATCCTTTCAACTCTTTGGTTTAAATGTATGGTGAATGGACACATATGTTAATGATGTATGTTTACTACCATATTTGATGCTGAAATAAAACCACTGGCTATCCTTCCATGTTCAGCCCTACTTATGAAGCTGATACAGTTACACTGTGACTTTTATTTATTTATTTTAAAGGAGGTACCGGGGATTGAACTTGGGACCTTTTACTTGTGAGGAAGGTGCTCAAACACTGAGCTACATCCACTCCCCCACACTGTGACTTTTCTTTCCAGCTTTCATATTCTTTTTGTCTGGACCCTCTCTTCCTCTATCCCAAGTAGTAGACAATTTATATTGACATTGTGTTGCTTTACTCAGCCCTGCTCTCCCACCTGGAATATATCCCATGATTCAGATAGGGCCTAACACTGTCATCTGTAAACATTTTTTTCCCCATGACCCATTCTCTCATTTCTCTTATTTTCAAATACTACATTTCATTAGTTGATACTCCAAGGTAATTCCACATAATGATCCAATTAGGGTTTGAAAGAGAGAGATGGCATACTTGAAGGTTTTAAATAAGAAAAGTTTAATAAAGGAATTATTCGCTGAGGTAGAGGCAGGGTGAAGAGACTAAAAAAAAAAAAAAATAAATAAATAAATAAATAAATAAATAAATAAGAAGAAGCATGAAGCATCCAGGAGACGATATTAGAGGGAAGCTGTTACCACCCTTAGGCCTGAAAAGACAATTGGATGAATCCATATTTTGGAGCCTGGAAAGCTTGGGGCTCTGGAGAAAGGGTCTCTCATGTACATAGTCACAAAGAATTCAGCAACTGTCAGAATTAAAATCATGGAGATGCTTCCATTAGGTTGAACCCACAGCAAGCCAGAGGATGAAGAAGTTCAGGTGATGCATTCTTTAGAGGTCAGTCTCCTGAGGCATAAAGCAGGGTGGAAAAGAGTAAGGAATGGATCCTGGTGTGGTGCAGCAAATGGCGAATAACTAACACATAACAGGGGACTCCTAGAGTCAGAATGACTCCATACCCAGAATTTCTCTTTCTTCAGAAAGTGGAGTTTCAGGCATGAGAAAGGGTTGGTCATTTTAAGACAGCACTGATAAGAACAGTCCCAAAGTTTGCATAACATATTGTTACAAGGAAACATATCTAAATGCAATAGCTAAATTCTTGAATTGTTCAGTTTGTATGGTAATCAGAAATCCCACTGGAAGTTTTGGAAAGAGAAAGTGATTCACAGCTGATACTTGTACATGTGAGGAAGGTGCTCAACCTTGATATCTTCTGGGTGAGATTCTACCACCTTGAATTTTAAGAAGCAGCAATCTTCCCGACAAGGGGTAAGGGAGATTACACAACATATTTTGCAAGAAACCATAAAATCATATTTTAAGAACCATATAACTTCTCGGAAGATGGTGGACTAGAAAGACATGGGACTCCCTTCTCTCCCAGAAAAATAGCTAGAGGACAGACTAAAACAGCCTGGGAAAAATGTTCTAGGGTTTATGATACCAGGGGAAGGCTGGACATCACCCAGAAGAGAAAGGGACAAAGAAAAAGAATTTCAATGGCAAAACTGTGAGTAAAAGCCATGGCTGCTACTGCTAGCACCCACCCCCACACTAAGGACGCTTTTGGATACTCAGGCCTCTGGACCAGTGGCTACAGACAAAGGGGACATCAGGGATCCATCTCCCCAGGAAAGGGGAGTGAGAGGGACACAGCCTAAGGCTGACTCAGCTTTTTACCCACAAATTTGATCTGCTGTGTCCCATGAGCCTCTCCAGGCCCAGTGGGGCCACACCATTGTTTGCCTTGGGAGCTGGCAAGGGACTAAAGCAGGGATTCTTAACCAGGGGTCTGTGAGCTTTAATTTTTAAAAAATCAACTTATTATCTTTATTTTCTCTGACCTCTAACTGAAATCTAGTATTTCCTTCACTTATGAATGTATGCAATAAATTACAGTAGTATTCATTTCCTATACATTACAGTTGCTGCATATCTCAAAAAAGTGCTTACGCTCATCCATACTTCGAAATTATGGTAGTTGTTAGACCTGATGCTAGTTGAGTGTCAGAAAATTATCAGCCCCTACATTCTGAGAAGGGGTCTGTGGTTTTCACTTGACTGGCAAAGGGGTCCGTGGAACAAGAAATGTTAAGAACTCCTGGACTAAAGAGATCCAACCCTCTCAATCTCCCTCTCTACTAACTGGGACAAATTGCTGAGGACAAAGAGGGGAGTGGAATTATTTCCTATTCAGCAAAAGGGAGAAGGCTGCCAGGGAAGCCTGGAGAATTGTATCTAAGAAAGTTTGAATTTCAAGGCTCTTAGCCTCCAGGCAGGAACCTAAATTACATTGATCCTGTCCATGTTGTAGCAAACACCCTCTGACCAAGCATAGAACTGAGAGGGCTGCCAAGACATGCCATCTGCTATCAAACCAAGGATGTGCATATGAGGAAATTAAAAGTAAATAAGTAAGAGAGGCTTTTTCTAGCCTTTATATAAAGCCTCCCTCCCCAAGGCCTTAGAAAGTGGGTCTGCAACCCATTACTAGGTCCAGACCCAGTTCTGAGCAACTAACAGAGACAATCCTAAAGACCCAGGTTGAAACAAGAATCAAAGAACAGCAGTAACACACAGCCTCCCGCCACTAAATCCTTACAAAAGAGACAGAAATTGAGCATCTGAGTAAACTCACCATTCTAATCAGATCAGACATCAGTAAAAAAATATGAGCCATACTAAGAAAATGGAAGACAAAGCAAAGGAATATCTCAAAGCCCCAGCAGAGATGCAGGATTTGAGACACCTAATCAACACGATGCACACAAATTTCCAAAATTAAATTAATGAGATAATATGGCTAAAGAGATAAACGATGTAAAGAAGACATTGAGTGGGCACAAAGAAGAAATTGCAAACTTGAATAGAAAAGTAACAGAGCTCATAGAAAAGCTCTGTTTACTCATAGAAAAGTAAAAGACATGTTAGCTGACATAAAAACACATTAGCCATTGAGTGCCTGCTTCCCATATGGGAGAGCCCAGGTTTGTTTCCTGGTGCCTCCTAAAAATAAAACAAAAAAACAAAAAAACAAACAACAAGCAAACAAATGAAAGAACACTAACTCAGGGGAGCTGATGTGGCTCAGTGGTTGAGCGCCAGTTTCCCACATAGGAGGTCCTGGGTTCAAAAACAAAATAAAACAAAACAAAAAACAGAGGCTGTGGCAGTTTGATATTATTGATAAATCCCAATAAGAAATATTGATTATGTTTGTAAAGTAGTCTGATCCTCTCAGCGTGATGCCCTTTGATTGCATTAAATTCAGAACTTTCACTTTTACTTGAGTAAACTAAGATGAGGGCTTTGACTTGGCCATGTCAGTAGGATGTTGAGTCCCCGCCCCCTTGGTGGGTAGAGACTCACACAGAAAACAATATGGCAGAGGAGAGAGCTTAGATTTTTGACACTAAAGCCCGAGGGAGAGAGCTGAGCCATTCACCTGGCCTTGTGGAGAAAGCAGAGCAGTTGAGCCCAGAAAGAGATGAGCCCCTGGATGAGAGATGAGTCTTATGCCAACTTTCAGCTGAGATTGGAAGAAGCTGGGACCATGGCACCTTAAAAGGAAGAAGGAAGTTTGAAACCTCACAGACATTGCATGCCATCTTGCTTCAACACCTGGCAAATGACTCTGGGTAAGAGAGTACCTCTATGGTACCTTGAGTTGGACTCTTTAGGGCCTTGTGACTGTAAGCTTCTATGCCAAATAAAATAGTCTTTCTAAAAGTCAGCAGAGTTCTGGTACTTTGCATCAGTACCTGCTTTGGCTGACTAATACAGAGGCATACAAAAGAAGACTTGAAATGATAAAAGAAAAAATAAGTGCAAAGACAGAACAGCTGAAATTTATGAGAAAAAAGAACACAGAGAGAAAAGAATGAAAAAGAATTTGAGCAGGGGTTCAAGTTGAGTGATGACATGAAACACAACAACATATGTGTCATGGTAGTTCCAGAAGGAGAAAGGGAAAAGAGGCAGAAAGAGTATTTAAGGAAATAGTAGCTGAAAATTTCTCAACTCTCACTAAAGAAATGAACTTACATGTCCAAGAAGCTCAGAGTTCCCCAATCAGAAGAAATCTGAATAGACCTACTCTAAGACACATACTACTCAGAATGTCAAACATCAAAGATAGAAAATTATGAAAGCAGCAAGGGAGAAGCAAACCATTACATACAAGGGACACCCAGTAAGACTTACTGTGGATTTCTCAACAGAAACCATGGAGGTGAGAAGACAGTGGTATGATACAATTAGGATACTGAAAGAGAAAAACTACCAGCCAAGAATTCTTTATGCAGCAAAACTGTCCTTCAAATATGAAGGTGATTATAAAATATTCACAAACAGAAACTAAAGAGTTACTAAAAAAGAATCCACTTTTGCAGGAAATATTAAAGGAAGCCATAGAGCCTGAATGAAAATGACAGGAGGGAGAGAGAGGTTTGGAGGAGAATATAGAAGACAGAAGAGCAGAAAGGGTAACCAAAAGAGTAAAAAGACAAATGAAAATAAGATATGACATATGAAAACCAAAGAATAAAATGGTGGAAGTAAATAATGCATTTACAGTAATATCACTGAATGTGAAGGAATAAACTCCCCAATCAAAAGATATAGGCTGAAAGAATGGATAAAAAAACATGAGCCATCCATATGGTGCCTACAAGAGACTCACCTTAGACCCAGGGATACAAGCCAACTGAAAGTGAAAGGTTGGAAAAAGATACTCCACACAAATAGTAAACAAAAAAGAGCATGGGTAACTATACTAATATCAGACAAAGCAGACTTTAAATGAAAAATTTGGAGATACAGAAGGCCAGTAAATATTAATAAAAGGGACACTCTACCAGAAAGGTATAACTGTTGCAATATCTATGTACCTACCCAGGGTGCCCTAAAGTAAATGAGACAAACTCTGGCAAAACTGAAGGGAGAAATAGATATCTCTACAATAATAGCTGGAGACTTCAACACACCACTCACATCATTAGATAGAACAATTAGACTGAAAATCAACAAGGAAACAGAGAACTTGAACAATATGATAAACAAGTTAGAACTAACAGACATAAAGAAAATGTTGCATCTAAACTCTTGAGACATTCGTCTCAGGTGCACATGTATCTTTATCCATGAAGACCACATGTTAGGTCACAATGCAGCTCTCAATAAATGTAAACAGATTGAAATTACACAAAGCACCTTCTCAGATCATAATGGAATGAAACTGGAAATCAATGATAGAAAGAAAGAGGTAAATTTGCAAATGTGTGTAGGCCGAACAACACACACTCATAATTAATTGGTGGGTCAAAGAAGAAATTGCAAGTGGAATCAGTAAATATATTGAGACAAATGAAAACAAGAACACAGCTTATCAAAATTTGTGGGATACAGCGAAGGCTGTCTTGAGAGGGAAATTTATAGCCCTAAATGTCTATACTTAAAAAGAAGAAAGAGCTAAAATATGAAAGAGCTGAACAACTGGAGAATCTAGAAAAAGAACAGCAAACCAATCCCAAAGCAAGCAGAAGAAAAGAAATAATAAAGATTAGAGCAGAAATAAATGAAATTGAGAAAAAAATTTTTTTAGTAAATCAACAAACCAAAAGCTGCTTCTTTGAGAAGATCAATAAAATTGACAAACCCCTAGCTAGACTAACAAAGAAAAAGAGAGAAAAGATGGAAATAAATACATTCAGAAATGAAAATAAAATGGGGGTAAGTACTACTGAGCCCACATAAATAAAAAGGACCATAAGAGGATGTTATGAGAAACTGTATGCCAACTAACTATATAACCTAGATGAAATGGAAAAATTCCTAGAAATGCACAAACAACCTACACTGACACTACAAAAAATACAAAAACTTAACAAACCAATGCCATTTAAAGAGATTGAATCTGTCATCAAAAATCTCCCAACAAAGAAAAGTCCCAGACCAGATGGCTTAACAGGTGAATTCTATCAAGCATTTAGAAAAGAATTAACACCAGTATTGTTTAAACTCTTTCAAAAAATTGAAGAGAAGGGAAAATTACGCACCACATTTTATGAATCCAGCATCACCTTAATACCAAAGCCAGATAAAGACACTACAAGAAAATAAAATCACAGACCAATCTCTCTAACGAACATAGACGCAAAAATCCTCAACAAAATACTTGCAAGTTGAATCCAACAGCATATCAATAGACTTATACATCACGACCAAGTGGGATTTATTTCTGGTTATCAAGGCTGGTTCAACATAAGAAAATCAATCAATGTAATATACTACATTAACAAATTGAAGGGAAAAAAAAACTCATGAGCATCTCAATCATTGCAGAAAAGGCATTTGACAAAATCCAGCATCCTTTCTTGATAAAAACACTTCAAAAGATAGGAATAGAAGGAAAATTCCTCAATATGATAAAAGGCATATATGAAAAACCTACAACCAACATCATACTCAATGGGGACAGGTTGAAAGCTTTCCCTCTAAGATTGGGAACAAGACAAGGATGCCCACTATCATCATTGTTAGTCAACATTGTACGAGAAGTTTTAGCTAGAGCAATTAGATAAGAAAAAAAAAAATAAAGACATCCAAATAGGAAAAGAGGAAATAAAACTATCACTGTTTGCAGATGACTTGATCTCGTATATAGAAAATTCTGAAATGTCTATGACAAAGCAACCTGAGCTAATAAATGAGTTCAGCAAAGTGGCAGGATACAAGATCAACATGCAAAAATCAGTAATGTTTTAGTACACTACTATTGAACAATCTGAGGAGAAAATCAGGGGAAAAATTCCATTTACAATAGCAAGAAAAATACTAAAATAGCTAGGAATCAATTTAACCAAAGAAGTACAAGTCCTATATGCAGAAAATTACAAAACAGTGCTGAAAGATAGCAATGAAGACCTAAACAAATGGAAAGACATTCCGTGTCCATGGATTGGAAGACTAAATATTGTGACAATGTCAATAATACACACACTGATTTATAGATTCAATGCGAAACCAATCAAAATTCCAAAAGCCTACTTTACAGAAATAGAAAAAACAACTATCACATTCATTTGGAAGCTAAGTGCCCCCAAATAGCCAAAAACATTCTAAAAAAGAAGAGTGACATGGGAGGACTTTCACTGCCTGACCTTGAAACGTATTACAAAGCTACAGTGGTCAAAACATCATGGTACTGGCATAAAGAAAGACACATCAATTAGTGGAATAGATTTAAGAGTCCAGAAGTAAACCTTTACTTCTACGATCAACTGGTTTTTGACAAACCTACCAAGTCCATGCTAATGGGAAAAAACAGTCTCTTCAACAAATGATGCTGGAAGAACTGGATATCTATAACCAAAAGAATGAAAGAGGACCCTTATCTCACTCTCTATACAGGAATCAACTCAAAATAGATCAAAGACCTAAATATAAAATCCAGGACCATAAAACTACTAGAAGAAAATGTAGGGAAACGTCTTAGAGACCTTGTGGTAGGTGGTGGTTTCGTGGACCTTACAGCCAAATCATGTGCAACAACAACAAAAAGAAATAGATGAATGGGACCTATTCAGAATTAAACAATTCTGCACCTCACAGGACATTGTCAAAAGAGTGAAAAGGCAGTCAACTCCATGAGAGAAAACATTCGGAAATCACATGTCTGATAAGGGTTTAATATCCATGATATATAAAGAGATGTTACAACTCAACAATAAAAAGGCAAACAACCCAATTAAAAAATGGGCAAAAGACTTGAATAGACATTTGTCCAAAGAAGAAATATAAATAGCAAACAAAACAAAACAAAACAAAAAACACATGAAAAAACGCTCAACATCGTTTATGATTAGGGAAATGCAAATCAAAAGTACAATGAAGTATCATTTCATACCTATCAGAATGGCCACTATTAAAAAGACAGGGAGCTACAAGTGTTGGAGAGGATGTGGAGAGATAAGAACACTTCTTCACTGTTGGTGGGAATGCAGGATGGTACAACCACTATGGAGGACTGTTTGGCAGTTCCTAAAGAAGTTGAATATAGACTTGCCATGTGACCCTGCAATACCACTACTGGGTATATACCCAGAAGAACTGAGAGCAGTGACACGAACAGATATCTGCACACTGATGTTCACTGAGGCATTATTCACAATTGCCATTATGTTGAGTGACGCAAGCCAGACACAAAAAGACAAATACTGTATGATTCTGCTACTATGAACTAAATATACTGTTTAACATATTATATGATTCCATTGATATAAAATGTAAATATAAATCAATTTAGAAAGATAAAATTAGATTGGTGGTAATGTAGGGCTTGGGAAGGCATGGTAAGGGGTGTGGAGTTTTTCTTTTTGGAGTAATGAAATTCGTCTAAAAGTTTGTGGTAATGAAAGCACAACATTGTGATTATAATAAAAGCCATTGATTATCCACTTTGGATAGATCATATGGTATGCGAATATATTTCAATAAAACTGCTGAATAAATAAATAACTGTGCAAGAATAGCCAGAAATAGCAGCTATGTGCAGCAGGGGAAACATAGAGATTGAGAGGTGAAGAGTTTTCTTGTCTACTTGTTTTTTTGTGTGTGTTATGGAAATAATGAAAATGCTCTAGTGATGATTGAAGTGATGAATGCACAACTATGTGATTGTACCCTTTGGATGAATTGTATACTTTATTAATATGTACCAATAAAATTGATTGATTAAAAAAAAAAAAAAAAAGAACCATATAAGTACAAACTTCAAAGTGATTGGGTTTCTCCTCCCTGAAATTAAATATATGTCTTTGGTCTTCTCCTTATTGTCAGATTTCAAGCTAAACTCGAAGATAAAATATCGCATAATAAAGTTTCCCTTATATGGCCGTTCCTCTCTCCATCCCTTCCTCCTTCCCTCCATTCTGTTCTTCCATTCTTTCTCTCTTTCTCGGTCTCTATTTCTTTTTCTTTTTTAAAAAACTTTGATCTAATGTTCTCTTACAAAACAGTTGTAAGTACAGTACAAAGAAAATTTTTTTCCTTGAACTATTTGAGAATATATTGCCAGTATGATGTTCCATCACTCCCTAATGCTTTACTATGTATTTCCTATAAATAAGAGCATTATTTCACATAAACACAATGCAGCCGTCAAAATTAGGAAAATTACATTTATACTGTACTATCATCCTCATATCCTATTCAAGTTTCTCTGATTGTTCCAAAAATATACTTTATAGCAGGGGTTTTAAATCTTTTTTGTTCCATGGACTCCTTCGCCAGTCAGGTGAAAACCACGTACCCCTTACTAAGTCCACACTATACTGTGTATTATTTATTAAATATATCACACCCACACCAACATATCCCTACAAGAATAATGTTTTTTTTGAATTTCAATTCAAGCTCACAGACTCCTTGTTAAGAAACCCTGCTTTATAGCAAATCACACATTGCATTTAGTTGTCATGTGCCTTTAGCTCCTTGAATCTGGAAGAGATCCTTAATCTTTCCTTGTCTTTCATGACCTTGAAAGTTTTGATAATTATAGATCAAATATTTTGTAGAATATTGTAGAAATTTGGTTTGTACAAGATTTCTTCATGATTGAATTCAACTTACGTTTATTTGGCAGAAATATCTTACAAGTGAAGCTGTGTTCATATTGCATCCTATCCGATGAAACAGATTTTCAATTTGTCTCATTATTGCTTAAGTTAATTTTGATAATTTAAGGTGGTGTCTGCCAGGTTTTCTACTCTAAAGTCTTTTCCCCTTAGGAATTAAAAAACATTTGGTGTGGCTGTGTGTGGAATACTTTTAGATTATATAAATATCTTTTTACCTCATCAAACTCCCAACTTATTCATGTTCCAATCAAAATAAATATTCATGTGCATATAATTTCAGTATGGACTTATTGATTCCTCTTTTATTCTATGGGTTATTATATATTACTATCATTATTTATTTTAATGCCCAAAATTGTCCCTAATTTGGCCAGTGGGAGCCTCTTCAAGCTGGCTTCTGTGTCTTTTGACATGTGCCAATGATTGTTTTAGAGCATTTCTTTATTTTCTAGCACAAGATGTTCAAGGTTCATTTTGTACTTTCCCTTTTACAGCCTTGGAATCAGCCATTTTTTCCAGAAGGCCTTCTATTTATTAGATATTAGGAGCCAAGATATGGGCACAAGATGTGTTCATTGTTTTTGTGATGTTGCTTATCCCAGACAGGTTCTCTCTCTCTCTCTCTCTCTCTCTCTCTCTCTCTCTGTCTGTCTCTCTCTCTCTCTGAGTACATAATGGGGGATTGCTCAAATATGTAAATACATTAAGGATTCTATGAGGCAGTTTTCTCACTGTTGGAAGAAGGGAATTACAAACTAAATGCACGATTCCATCTAAATTATTTCTGTATTTTTTGTATATAGTGAAAAATATGAGTTCACCCTGATACCTCATTTCCTATTCAGCAGCACAGAGTTCATTCTAGTTTTCTCTCTTTTCTTATTCGTAATTTTCCTATCTCAGAAATGAGAACCTGCCTCACATAACCCTTATGTTATTGGTATTTACTTATTCTATCAACTAGCCTTTTTTGCAACCAAGCTCCCATTGCAACTATTGTTTCCTTCCCCACAGGATGCTCTCCTCACCTAATGGAAGCTGTGACAGCCCAGGCCAGGTCACCTCCAAATGGAGGCCATTCTCACATTGCTTGAGCTTTCGTACCCATCCTGTATTAGGTCATCTCCTCATGAAAATACCACCCTCATCAACAGATGGGCTCAGACTCCCTGCACAGGCCTTTTTTCTTACCCACTTACCCTCCTTGCTTCAGTTAGGTTCTAATTCCCCGCATTGGGCTGTGGCCTCCAATCCCACTGTAAGGATGCCCTTCTCATACTGCTGGCCATGATTAGAGGAACCAAGGAATGAACACTGAGCTACATCTGCTCCCCATTTTTGTTTGTTTGTTTTTGTTTTTAGGCAGTACGGGGTGATCTAATCCAGGACCTCGTACGTGGGAAGCAGGCACTCAACCACGTGAACTATGTTCACTCCCCAGCCTGCATGAGCCTTTGTAACATGCCTTATCTTGCATTCTCTGAGGACTCAGAAAAGCATATAAAAAGTAAATGTTATAAGTAAACATTGCAATCAAATAGACTAACAATGGGTTGATACTTTGGACCACTGTTTGCAAATTGTTCAAGAGATTTTGTTTTATGCCAGATGATAATCACATTAAAGCAATCCTATATCATTGTGAACTAAAAAGATCTGTCCAAAAAACCTCCAGTTTGATCATTGTAGAAGCTGTTTTTCTACATCTTTAAAGTTGCAGCTAATCATTTTGTTAATAAATGAATTTTTACTCTTTAATTTCTACATCTGCACTTTCAGAACACTGTTACAAGGCAGTGAAAATATGTTATAGCCATGTAGCTATTTCTACTATTTTACATGAAAAAAAAATCCACTTTATGTGAAATGCATATATTTTAAAGTAGACCTCTTATACAAAGGAGATCCTCTAAAGTACAATTTTACTTTTAACAAATTTATTTTTCTTTGTAAAGAATTTTTACTTATAATCAAATTTCACACATTCTCTATTTTCTCCCACCTATTTAACTGTGTTGAATGTTGCATCTAATAATTGATCCCCAAAGCTCTGATCTTTGGGAAGGCTTAATGCCCAAATTCTCTACTTCCTGCCATCCTAGTCCTTGCCTCTGGTCTTAGTCAAATGCCACTTACACATTATTGTTAGGGAATTTTAGAAAGTAATATCCTTTGCTTCATTTTTCTATTCAGTACTCTAAAATTTCTTGTTTCTAGGACTAAAAGTCTTAGGGAAAATAATTTTGCCCCAATGAGAAGGACACATTTTTCAATCGTTTCAGTAGACGGAAGAGGAGGAGCTTCTGCGCCACCCACCATTTGGCTCTGCGTCTGAAATGCTGACGTCAATTCAGTGAGAGACTTCGGTAGAACACACTTAGGAACTTTTAACGGATATATTCCTTTGTGATCAATCCCTGGGGATGGATGTGTATGTGGAAATGGCCTGATTTTTGAAACAGAATATTAAACTAGTTTCATTACAGATGTAGTTGTAGCGTTCTTAAAATCTGAAGATTTCACTGCTCCTTTTTTTCATGATCTGTACATCTGACAAAAAAAAAAAAAAAAAAAGATCCATCTCCAGCCAGTATTTTTCCATCATACTGGTAAGTGGTGTAGAAGCTATATCAAGATGCTGGTCAGCCAAAGAGAAGGGTGTTCTTCAGTGTGTTAGAAGTGCACCTGAACTTTTAGCTTCATTGTTCAGATAGGAAATTGCCCAATTTCCCTACATTTTATTTTTTTCTCTCCTTTAGAGTACATATTTAGAGTGCAGTTTTATAAATGGGTATCACACAATCTAGCTTGCTTTCACAGACAACAAAGGCCTTGGGGAAGCTAATGTTTTGCTATTATTAACTTATCAAGCAGCCACAAACCCAAGGCATTCTTTCAGGCAGTAAACCATATTCCTTTTGTTGCTGGCTCACCCTTTATTTTTATGACCCATTAACCAGTGCTGAATCAAAATTAAATTCATCTAAATGATATAATGCTCATATGAATAATCTTGCAAGCTACTTAGTCATCTGAATATCCAGTATATTCCAGTGCCAGAATAAGATTATGAATCAAATGCAAGTATAGATTTTAAATGATTACAGGCCACAAGACGTTCTCTTTTTAAAACTGATAGCAAAACAAAAGGGAGAAAAATATTAAAAAGTGACAAACAAGGTAAATTTTGCACAATCTTAAGGAAGTGTTTCATTTACATAGAAGATCAGGAATTTTTTGGCTGAATGAAACACATGCTCCATATTGCCTAAAGAGCAGAGTGTTATTTAGAGCTAGTTGTTTCTTGGTGTCACCTTACATTGGCATTAGAAGGAGTTACAGGTTTCTATACTAATTTGTCCACTTCTCGATACCATCAAAATATGCTTAAATATTTGTGTGTGTATGTGTTTGTGTGAATACATTGACCATCCTGAAAAAAGTAATGACTAAACAGAATTTTTTAATGGGAATATTTCTGTGATTTTAATGAGAGGTTGGGAGTTCACTGAACCACTAATTATAATGAATTGGTTCTAATTCTCTCCCTCAAAAAATAAGCAGTTCTTATTTTTAAGAAAATAATTTAACTAATTTTTCTTCCCTCACAAAGGAGATGAGCTGCTCAGATCCAATTTAATTGGCCAAAGAAATCCTCTCCACCAACCCTATCATGTCCAACCCCATCACTTTTGGGAGTGATGAAAGTGTCACTTGAGATTCATGTAGTCATGTGGCAATGTCATCCCTAAGTATAGGATTTTCTCAGGGCATTGTCTCCTTCTTGCTTTGGGGGAGATTGCTACATGACCGTGACACTCTCTGCTCCCAAATATTTCTCACACAGTGCATGAAATATGTCATTTAACTGTGTACTACTTCAAGAAATTTAACCAGGTAGAAATTTATTTGAATGGAGACACTATACCTTGAAGTGGGAGGCGTTTGCAAGGTGGAAAGACAAGGGCCTCTGGACCAGATGAATTTGGTTCAAATCTTCATTCCACTATCTCATACAAGGATTCATTTACCTTTTCTATAAAGTAGAGATAATGCTATCATTAAATTAAATTAAATGAGATAATACAAGGAAAGTAGTTTGATGCCTTGGGCATAGAAGAAAATTAAGAATAGAGATTATTAATAATTTAATAATTAAGAATATTATTATTAATAATAAATATGAGCAGCCTCAAATATTTTAATTTTCATTAGATTAGCTTAATCTGCTGTTCTCCTCTAGGTCTAGGTTTCTAGCAAAATTAATTGTACTAGGGAAATAGAAATGCAAAGAGCAGTGGTTCTCAATGCTCTCAGGCCTATGACCTCCTCTCCCCCCAATCATACATAGTTTTGTAATGCTCCATTTATTATCTTGAAATGAAATGAATAGATAAAATAACCTAAAATTAGATGCATATAATCTTTTTAAAACTGCCTTATTTTAGAAAGAAATAAAAGTGAAATAATTTAAAATAAAATATATTTCAGAGAGTAAAAGTCCAGCTCAAGCACTCTATCCTTAAAGATATAAGAGTTAAATCTTACACTTAAATGTAGAATCAATTTTTTAGACAAAATTCAAATACCATAAAATTCACCCTTTGAAAGTACACAATTTAGTGGGTTTTTTTTTGTCATTTCACAAAATTTGCAGCCATCACCACTAATTAAATTAAAGTCATACTAGATATTTTCAAAGCCATCTTATTTCCCTGGAAAATAAACCACATGATATTAGGATGAGAGCTCCATTCGCTGAGAGAAATCTTGATAACATAAGAAAACAAAATGTATATATTGTACAAAAATTGATTGAAGACTGTAAATTTCTGAAAAGTATCCTTCCATCTCTGTTATTCCAACTGGGGCATTTGGCAGAGGCCTAAGAGCACAACCAGGAATTCTCTGGAAGACCATCACAAAGGGAGGAAGAGCAACAGGCTGTGATGGTGCAGGCACACAGGGCCTAGTGCCTGGTGTCCACCAGTTGCTATCCCCCGTGTTTGTCCAGTTAGGCCAATTCCATTCTGAGTTATCAGGTCCTCCATGAGAGCAAGAAAGAACTTGTCTTAGTGTTCCTCATACAGGCAGAAGGTCATTAGCTTCTTTACCTTTAACCCCCCTATCTACTAGGAGAGTAGCTGACCAAGACTCTGACCTTCCATATTGTCCTTCCATCAGAGATCAGATGATGAAGACAGGTCCCAGGAGGGAATTCCTGAGAAGAGGACATCCTGTGTTTCCCCTTTTACAGAAAGTAGGGAAGATGCTCCCCAAGAGTCCTCTCCACTAAGAGTATCTGCTTGCTTAGCACTATTCTCTGCTGGCAACAAGAAATATCTCAACACCAATCACTAGATTTGCTTGTCCACGCAAACTGGAAACAGAAGGCTTAATTTGTCAGGCTGTTGTCACAAATACCACACAATGAAATTGACGGAAACAATGGGAAATTATTGGCTCACTGTTTGAGGCTAGAAGAAGTTCAAAATCAAGATAACAGCAAGTCTTGCCTTCTCTCTAAAGTCTGTGGTGACTGGCCTGGCTGCCAGCAATCCTGGGGTTGTATCTCTGTCTCTCATCACATGGTAGTGCTCTCTTCTTTCTGTTTCTGTGACTTCTGTATCCTCTTTTATTTATTTATTAATTTTTTAGAAAAGATCCTTAGATTACATAAATGTTACATAAAAAATGTAAGGGATTCCCATATGCCCCACTCCCTACCCTTCCCACACTGTCCCGCATTAACAACATCCTTCATCTGCCGCTTTGTTCCCGGGCCTGAGGGTGATCAGCCCTGCTGCAGCCC
>JAKSZT010054335.1:34727691-34843115 GCA_026826555.1 Tolypeutes matacus | reverse complement strand
TGCGCGGGCAAGGCCACAGCAAGGCCTGCAGTTTGTAGATACTGCATTCATCAGTGTGCTACATTTGTTACGATTGATAAACACATATGGGAGCATTGTCAATAAGTGTGGATTATAGTTTACAATATAGTTTAAACTCTCTCCCTCACAAGTTTGTAAGTTATGACAAGATATATAATGGCCTGTGTCTGTCATTGCAATGTCCCAAAAATGACCCCATATTACAACTATTTTTCCCTTTTCCTCCCCTCAGAACCTCCAGAAGCCACGGCTTCCACATCAATGATAAAAGTTCTTCCATTGCTAGAATAACAATAAGTCTATAGTTGAATAATAGTAAGTCTACTCTAGTCCATCGTTCATTCCCCAATCCTGAAGATTCTGGGATGGTGATGCCCCCTCCACCTCTAATTGAGAGGGGGGCTTAGATCTCATGGGGCAGATGGATGGGACTATCTTGCTTACAATTGTAGGTTCTTTGTTCCTTGGGATGGTCATTGTCCATTATCTTTTCCTTGTTAGTTGTCCTGGGTGACATCAATGAACTGGAGAGTACGTGTTGTAACTCTGTTGAGATTCAGGGCTCAGCTGGAACATGAACAGCCCAAGGATTTAAGACTCTTGGACATAAACCTATCAACTCTAGTACTAACTATAGGTTCAAATAGAAGGGGTAGAAGAGTGATGTGTAGGGGAACCACAACTGAGTCCAACTCTGTCACACTGGGGAGCATAAATTCCAAAGTAGAGCTCACTGGCAGGGTGCCAAACTCCTGAGCTGTCAGCCCTGCCTATAGTGTCTGGATGTCTCCAGTGCCCTCAGGAGCCTCACTATTTGAGGCAATATTTACTGTGGCAGTCAATGAGATCCTGCTGAGATGTGCATAAGTGTAACCTCTGGAATGAACTCCTGACTCACTTTGAAGTCTCTTAGCCATATAAACTCATTTGTCTTTACACTTTTCACCTTTTGGTCAAGGTCTTTTTCCAGTTGCATTGGTAGTTTGTGCTTGGATATAATCCCTCGGTGCCAGGGAAGCTCATCCCTGGGAGTCGTGTCCCACACTGAGTGTCTTTTTAAGGCTCCCAGTAATTTGGATTAAGGCCCACTATTATTCACCTTAACTAAAAGTAAAATCTTCAAAAGGTCCTATTTATAAAGGACTCATACCCGTAGAAATGCAGATTAAAAGATGAAGAATATGTCTATGTTGGGATGCATAATTCACTCGGCTACAAGTTACTTTCTGAGTTCCAGTGCAACTAATTTGAAGATCCAGAACAACAGCAAGGCATTTTTGTCTCTCTACTAAAATATCTTTTGTTTTTTCTCTTTTAACATTATTCTATTAAGGGATTATGTGATGGCCTAAATTGGGAAGTTTATAGGTTATAGTTGTTGGCATAATGTTTTAGACCTGGAGCTAGTGTAACTATAGTATTTTTGTTTTTGTTAACTAAAATAATCCAGAAATACAGCATATTGATTCTTATTGTTTAACATGTTCTCCATAACATCAACTGTACTAAGAGTATCACAAGAGAAATTTCACTCACAGGTGGAAACATTTGAAACTCAATATTCTCTGGTTATAAAATTCATGCTCTCTACAATTATAAAATTTGGTTAATAAAAAAGCCAAAAAGTTTAACTGGATTCTGCATCCTGTTTTGAGTTCAAGGTCAGAACATGGATTGTGTTTATCAATAATGTGCATCTTAATCAATCCTCACTTAATGCACTTAATGCAAATTCTGCCTCAACTGACCTGTGTTTTCTCACCTATAATTTATCCTACTGTGGCCCATTTATTTTGTTTTTCTGTATGTATACATGTCTTAACAGGGACTCTGTAGGGTATATATCAGAGACATGTAATCTGCTGCCATATAGGCAACTTGTTTTTGTTCTGAATTTAGGCCCCATGATAGCAGGGAACTTGGCTGTCTTGTTTGTCCCTGTATCTATAGCATTGAGAATAGTTCCTAACATAGAATAGGCACCCATAATAGTTGTTAAATTAATGAATGGCAGGGATTAACTTTCCAAATGTTCATTTTTCTCCGTTTTCCATACCTATTTATTTATATTTTAAAAATGTAACAGCTTAATTGAGGCATAATTCATATACTATACAATTCACCAAAGTGTATATTTCTGTGTCTTTTAGTTTATTCACAGAATTGTGCAACCATTAAATTATTCAATTTTAAAATATTAACTCTGTGTCCTTTAGCACTCCTCATTTCTCTCAAAACTCCTTATCTCTACAAACCACTAATGTACATTCTGTGTCTATAAATGTACCAATTCTGGAAAATCTTATAACAGAACCATACAATATATAGTCTTTTGTGTCTGGCTTCTTTCACGTAGTATAATATTTTCAAGATCCATCCATGTTGTAGCATATATCAGTACTTTGTTCCTTTCTGTAGCTGAACAATATTCCATTGTAGGAATATTTCACATTTTGTTTATCCATTCATTAGGTGATGTAAATTCTGTTTTCCACTTTTTTATTATTTTGAATAATGTTGTTATGGACGTTCATATATAAGTTTTCACATGTCGAGATAGTTTCATTTCTTTTGGGAATATACTTAAGAGTGGAATTGCTTGATCATGTGGTAACTCTATATTTAACTTTTGAGGAACTGTCAAAATATTTTCTAAAGTGACTGGACCATTTTACATTCCCACAAGCAATGCACGAGGATTCCAAATTCTCTACTTTCTCACCAACACTTGCTGTTGTCTGTCTTTTTTTTATTATAGTCATCCTAGTGGGTTGAAGTGGCATTTCCCTGGTTTTGATTTGCATTTCCCTAATGAGTGATGATTTGAGTCTTTTCATGTGTTTATCAGCCATTTGTATCTCTTCTCTGGAGAAACCCTATTCAAACCCTTTGCCATTTTTAAATTGAGTTATTTCTTTTTATTGTTGAGTTGTAAGAGTTCTTTATATATTCTAGATATTAGACCCTTGCCAGATACCTGATTTGCAAATATTTTCTCCCATTCTGTGGCTTATCTTTCACTTTTTTGATTGTGATCTTTGAAGCACAGCTGTTTTTAATTTTGAAGATGATCAATTTACCTATTTTTGGTTGCTTATGTTTTTGGTGTCAGAGCTAAGAAATCATGGTCTAATATAAGGTCATAAATATTTGCACCTATATTTTCTTCTAACCTTGTTATAATTTTATATCTTAACCATGTAGGTCTTTGATCAATTTTGGGTTAATTTTTAAATAGAGAGGTCCTATCCTACTTCATTCTGTTACATGTCGATATATAGTTGTCCTAGCATCATTTCTTGAAAAACTTCTTTCCCCAGTAAATTGTCTTATCACCTCTATCAAAAATCAATTGATTGGTCAGCCGCCAACCACTCGATCCAACCACCACGCTCTGCAGACACTCTTTTGACAGTTCCTTTCCATTTCAAATCTAGGATAGCAACTCTCAAGGATCAGCTGATTCAGAATCTCCTTAAGGAAGAACAGACCCCTCAGAATAAGATTACAATTGTTAGGGTTGGTGCTGTTGGCATGGCCTGTGTCATCAGTTTCCTGATGAAGGAAATGACAGATGAATTAGTGCTTGTGGATGTCATAGAAGACAAATTGAAGGAAGAGATGATAGATCTCCAACACAGCACCCTTTTCCTTAGAACACCAAAAATTGTCTCTACCAAAGACTATAGTGTGACTGCAAACTCCAAGCTGGTTATTATCACAACTGGGGCATGTCAGCAAGAGGGCGAAAGCCATCTTAATTTGGTCCAGTGTAATGTAAACTTTTTTTTTATTTTTTATTGTGGGTAAAAATCAAAATTCTCATAATACATACAAACATTTGCAAAATGATATATAAATATATATGCATATATGTGTATTTGCTTACAAAAATGTTATATATATATATATATATACACATATATTTTAAGAGGTGCTTAGATTACCCAAAATGTTACACGGAATTTTAAACATTTTTAAATTCACCATTCCTTGTGTTGTAAAATACAGCATGAACTGCAAGATGCTTGTTGTTTCCAATCTAGTGGATTTCTTGACTTACGTGACTTGGAAATTAAGTGGCTTTCCCAAAAACTATGTGATTGGAAGTGGTTGCAATCTGGATTCAGCCTGGTTCTGTTACCTATTGGAGGAGAGGATGGGAGTTCACCCATCAAGCTGTCATGGTTGGGTCCTTGGGGAATGTGGAGACTCTAGTGTGCCTGTGTGGAGTTGAGTGAATGCTGCTGGCGTCTCCTTGAAAAATCTGCACCCTGATTTAGGCACTGACAAGGAACATTGGAAAGAGGTTCACAAACAGGTGGTTAACAGTGTTTATGAGGTGATCAAACTGAAAGGCTATACCTCCCAGACAACCTCTTTGTGTATTAGAATTTAAAGTGTCTCTCTTGTAGAAAACATATGCAGTCATTTTTTTAAAAAAAATTATTAATCATTCTGCCAATCTCTTACCTTTGTTTGGAGTGTTTGATCCATTCAGAGTTAATGTAATTACTAATAAGGTAAGATTTATATCTACCATTCTGCCATTTGTTTTCTCTATGTCTTACACCTTTTTTATTCCTCTATTTCTCCATTCCTGTTTTCTTTTCTGTTTAATAGATGTTCCCTAGTATACCATTTAATTTCCTTGTTGTTTCCTTTACTCTATCTTTTTGAGTTATCTTCTTAGTGGCTGCCCAGTGATTACAATTAACAACTTAATTTACAAAAATCTAGTTCAGATTAATATGAACTTAATTCCAATCATTTAGGATCAAAAATTTTGATCCAAACAGCTCCAGTTTCTCCTCTTTCCTTTGTGCTGTTATTGTCACACAAATTACATCTTTATAAATTTTTTGGCAGTCAACACAGGTTTATAATTATTGCTTTATTCAGTTGTCTTTTAAGTCAGATAGGAGAAAAGAGTATTGTGGAAAAAATATATTTATACTCTCTTTTATATTTACCTATGTAGTTATCTTTACAGTTGCTCTTTCTTCATATGGATTTCAGTTGCTCCCCAGTGTCCTTACATTGCAGCTGAAGGACACCCTTTAGTAGAAAATGTTATATAGACTGAAAATCAGATTTGCTGTAGAGGAAATTCCACATATTTGCAATCTGGGAGTCCAATAAATGGTTGATGTTAATTAGTCCCTTGATGCCTTTCTCAAGAAACAGAATGCAGTTTATAATTTTAGAATTAGATGATATTTTGTCTGTAATCCTCTTTTGTGTAATGACTTTTAGGTTTGTTTCATATTGTTTTGTAATCTAAAATGAATACGTGTAGGTCATTACTAAAATTTATATTTATTGCCTTTTTCTTGTGGCCTTCATTAAGAAAAGGTTTAATAATACATTAAATTGCTGGTTTTTTTTTTTTTTCTTTAATATCACTGAGGCTCAAATATAGAATGGCTCTTTAGTTTCAAAATTCCCAATATACTGATTCCTCAAAATTAGATATTTACTGAGAATGAAATCATCTTGCACTTCAATTTGTCTTTTCACCCATTGGTAATTCCATTTGTACATCATAATTTAAGTGTTTGGAGGACATTTAAATCATAAGAACCCATAAGGCTATTTAACTATTTAAGTTGGTAAACAGCAGTTCTAACATAGAGCAAGTAGATGATGATGAAATTGCTCATCCTTGTGATTTACTTAAATTCATTAACATTTTTCAAAGGTCTTGATTCCCTGGATTCAGGCTGGTCTGGTGGAACCAGAAAATGTCTCACTTAAATAATTTACCTATAGAACATGCACACAACAACACACACATATATGGATAACAGAATTTGATTTATAAATTCTCTTTAAAGAGTAAGTTTTAATCAACAACTCTACAGTAAGTATCTTCTATTTTCCAAGTAAGGAGGCTGATCACTCTGAAAGAATATGGAGAAGAATAGAACCTGTCTTTACTGAGTTTATCTGAGATAAAAACTAAAATAAGGTAGGTCCAGTGTGGTGAGGTGGTGTGAAACTATATAGTATCAGGAATAACTGAAGTTTGGGGATATTAAGCCTAGGGACTGGGAGCACATAAGAGTTGTCTTAAATATTTAAGGGGCTGCCATTTTATGGCAGTGTGATTAGACATGACAGGTTGTTTCTAGCATTGGTAGTTAGGACTCTGTGTATAAGCTACAAGAAAGTGAATTTAAGGTAACTGAAAAGATTATTTAATAGTTAAATATTTACAAAGATGGAAGACACTGCCTTGCAAGCTAGTGAGTTCCCTGTTGTTAGCATGTACAAGTATTGTTTTGGTGGGGATTTATGGAAAAAGTTCATATCTCCTACCAGGTGATATTTGAGCTATTTGACCTACAGTATCCCTCCAAAACCTGAGATTTTATAATTCTGTGAGACAAAGTACAAAGGCTTATTAAGTTTTAAAGCTAATTGTGGTACTGGCTCTAAGAAGAAAATTTCAAAGAGGTGAGAGGATATAAGGTGGCTCTGGGCTGACAAAGATACAGAAACCTTTGTGGAGGATTTGGGAGGATATTCACAGTTTGTAGCATGCTCTTAGGAAAACTGCAGAGAAGAAAAAATATCCTCAAACACGTTCAGAGATCAGTTTGACTAAAATCAAGGTTCATGTTGAATTGTATAAAAACTAGGGCTCAGTGAGTTACAGTGTGATACAAGCTATGGAAGAATTTTGTCAACTGAGAAATACTATACAAGTGTTAAGTATTACTCTGTTTTCATCAAGAGACTTAAAATGGCAAAGAAAGGGTCAGGTAGACTAGCAGCAGGTAATGCTTAGGCCCAATTTGGGTGTGTCAGCTTGCCAAGATTTTAGTGTTCAGTTATTTGGTCAAATGCTTGCCTAGAGTTGCTGTGGAGTTGTTTAAAGGATGTTTGTTTGTTTGTTTGTTTGTTGATTTTAAGTAAACTTCTAAGCTCTTTAAGTAAAGGCAATTACCCTCAGTAATTTGGATGGGTTCCATCCAATCAGTTGGAGGCCCTAAGAGTAAATAACTGAGGGTTCCAGGAAGAAGAAATTCTCCCTCAACATTATACTCTCTACTTCTCTCTGAGTTTCCAGACTAACAGCTTCTCCTAAGAAATTTGAACTCGAAACTGTAACATCACTTTTACTAGAATTTCCATCATCTGGCCTGCTCTGTATAATTCAGACTTGCCAGCCCCTTTAATCATGTGAGCCAATTCCATATGTTTTTTTCCAGGAAATAAGGGGTTATGCAAGCAATTGCCATCAAGAATCAAAGAACAGATCTCTGATCACCTGGAAAGGCTAATAAGAGTAAAGCAACAGCTAAATCCCAAAGGAATTTTGTATCTTCAGCAAATATCAAGATATGAATTCAGATAGTGAGCCATATACAAAGGATCCCAAGGAAAAGTCAAAAGCCAAGTTAATAGAGCTAATATGTAAGATTGGAGTGGCATCAATGAAGAAGCTGAATTGTTTCAGAGCCTCTAAAATACGAATCTGAGATGCTTTAGAGTTTTATGCTTACTGGGAAGATTGACCTCAGAGTCTGGGTCAGAGCTGAGCTATAGCTGAAAGTTAAGGAGTCCTAGTCATGAGGATTAGAAAATAAGAGGGAAAGAAGACTCCAATAACAACAGACCTATTTTAACATGCATGCCCACTGTGATCAATGAAACAATGCCACAATCAAATGATGATTCCTAGCAAGAGCCTGGGAAAGTGAAGGTCAACACATGCATCATATGTTCATCATTTCTGCACAAGATTATTATAAATCAGTGATAAATTTATGGAATGAATGAGTGACAGTTTGGCAAAAATTGTTTACCAGATTGAAGGGTTACAATTTGGAATCAGAGGTAAGGGAAGTTACTGCACTCATGGCCAACAGAGAAGCACACTGGTGTTGAACTGGGTTAACTGAACAGGTTTGCAGAGATGGGTTGACCAAGCTAGCAGCGATTCTTCAACATCTGTGTTTGTGGCTTTCAGTTTTCACTTTAGTGTAAGATTCCATGCCCTCATGTTAAATTTTCTGTGCAGTGAATTGTAAAAGCAATTGCCAATAAGAATTATTTCATGTACACATAATCCTCTGCGCAGCATGCTGCAAATTTATTCATGATCTTCTCCAGCTAATATGAGGAAACTCAGCTGCAGTGCCAAAATGACAGGATGATTTATATATAAAACTGAAATACACATTAAAATTCTTCTACTTGATCTCTTGCTCTGGAATTTGGAGTACAAGGGATGCTGAGAAAAGAAATTCTTCTTATGGTAAGATGTACAGTTAGGACACTACTGCTATTGCCCATGTGAGGTGGAATTTATGTGCTGCTTATGAATATATGGGATAAAGATACTGAAGAAATGAAGGTAAAATTAATGCATAAACTAAGCAAAAATTGTAAAATTTTAATTTGCATTAAAAAAGTATTCTAGTCCAAATCCATTTTATAGATAAAGAAAATGAGGCCCAGAGATCTATAGAGACTCATCCAAGATTCCATAACTGTTAGAGGCAGAAACATGACTTGATATTAGATCTGCTATTGAGCTTTCCACCTCACCATGACAGTATGCATTTTCTATTTCTTGTAGTTATACCATTATCCTCAAGTTCTAAGATTAAAACTCAGTTTTTGTGGGCTGCACTCACTTCCTTGTGTCTTCCTCACCACCCTTTGCTTCCTACTCTCAGGTGCCAATTTATGCTTATCCTGCTAACTTAACTTTTGCATCTACGTCTTCTTTTCCTCTTCATTTATATTTAAATCTCTCAAATGGACCTCTGTAGGAGCATCCTAATTAGTTTGGTAGTTTTCATATCTTTTCTTTTTTGTGATATTTCATATCACAAATAAGATTTCTGTTTATAAGATATGTTTTATATCTTCTCTCCCTGGATCAGAAGTCATCATTGGTATCCAGTTTCCTACTGATTCAAGTACAAAGTCTTTAGCATTCCCTCAAAGATGACATTCTATAGCCTAGACTCAAATCCTAATCCACCTTGTGATGGTTAATTTTATGTGTCAACTTGGCTAGGTTATAGTGTCCAGTTGTTTGGTAAAGCCCTGGCGTAGCTCTTACTGTGGAAGTATTTTGTAGATGGGATTCGTAAGTACAATTAGTTGATTTTAAGTAAAGGAGAGTATCCTTAGCAATACGAATGGACCTCATCCAATCAGTGGGAGGTCTTAAATGGAGAACTGAGGGTTTAAAAAGTGAGAAGGAATTCTGCCTCCAGACTACAACCTGTACTCCTCCCTGACCTCCCCTGCAGATTTAGGCTAAAGACTTCAACACCACCATTACCAGATTTTCCAACCATTGACCTGCTGTATAGAATTTGTACTTGCAGCTGCCACAATCGCTTCAGCCAGTTTCTTATAATAAATCTATTAATATGTTTGTATGTTGGTTCTACATATATAGATATTGGTTCTGTTTAGGAACCTGTTGGTTCTGTTTCTCTGGAGAATCATCATGACTCCAGAGAAAAAATCACTCCTTTTACTATCCCATAGCATATATGTTATGTAGATAGATAGTAGATAGATGTGTGACCTTACAACTGTTTACAAAATTACATTTACTCCATTGAATACCACATATTGTTTACATGTCATTCTTTTCCAAAGGTTTTGCACTCAGGGAGCAAGTCTAACTTTCTCCCCTTTGCCCAGCTGTTGACTCCTACATTACAGTCCCTCAGAGGTTTAGTGAGGAAGTGACCCTCCCGTCCCAGTTTTTATTCTTTACAAAAGCATTTCCATTCCAGCTGAATAAGTCTAGTCACTGCCCAAGAATGTAAATTGTACTGTTCTTCATCTCTGTGTACTCTCCCTCACAAATCTCTTTATCTTCTTCCCTTTACCACCATCCAGAATGGGTTCTTTTCTACATTCTAAATCCTTCCCATTCTACCCAAATGTTATTTTTTTTTTCTTCATGCAACCTTTATGCATGAAAGGGATATTTCCTATTTCAGACTTGCTATCATTTAACAGTTGCAATACAAGCACTTAAAAACAAATACCTTAATGCCTTATATTCCAATGTATTTATTTGCCAGCTTTGTTTCCTGTAGATGTCTTATCAATATTTGTATTTACTAGAGCGTTTAGTGTTAAATGAAGAGCAAGTATGATATGATAGTATATTGGTCAGGGTTCTCTAGAAAAATAGAACCAACAGGAGATATATATTATATATAAAGACATTTATTATAGGGATTGGCTCACGCAGCCTTGGGGACTGGCAAGTCTGAATTTCATAGAGCAGGCCAAAAATTGGAAACTTGATGAAGGTGACATTAAATTCCCCAGAAGAAATGGACTGGCTGGAATAAAGATAGAAATTCTTTCTGACTGCTAAAATCCTCAGTTTTCCCATTAAAGTTTCCAACTGATTGAATAAGAGACTCCTCTTAATGCTAAAGGCAATCTCCTTTGTTCATTGTAGATGTCATCAGCCATCAACCCAATCAACTGACTAATGATTTAATTCCTCAAAATACTTTCAAAGTAACAATCAGGCCAGGGCTTGCTTGACCAAACAACTGGATACCATAACCTAGCCAAGTTAACATATGAAATTAATCAACACAGGTAGTTCAAGAGAGATCACTGAACATGTTACTTAATAAAAGCAACAACAAAAATGGATCTGGAAATGAAAGGAGGGGTGTTAATAACAAACCTGAAACTTGGAGGAATTTCCGAAAGGTAGGAAAAGAAAACTTACATGTAGATAAAAACTGGTGAACATTTTGTATCTCCACAGACAAAGAAAAATTCTGAAGTTTCTATAGAAAAAATGGGAGGAAGTGTAAAAGCACTAGACAGTTCATTAGCAAAATATAATGTTCAAAGACAATGGGGCAAGAAAGATCTTTTAAAGTGTTCTGATTTTAGAATTCTGTTCCTTACCATTTACCTTAGCATTTAAGCATGAGGTCAAAATTAAAATACTTTCCAAAATAAAGAGATTCAAAAAGTTTATTTGATCATGCATCCTTTTACTACAAACAATAAAAATAAATACAAGAAAACAACCTAAAAGAAATCCAAGAAAGAAAAGGTCATTGGTCTCAAGAAAACTGGAAAGAAATAATGAGGAGGAAGGAAAAATAAATTTCAGGATGATTCTTTTACAGCTAACATAGAAATAATCATTCCAAATTAGAACATGAAGTGTGAGTGCTACATGAAAGTATCTACAAGAAGAAAATAGTGTCATGCAAAATGAGTGATTATCTTTTCCATCAAGAAAAAAGAAACGTCGTTATAAAGGAGAGTTAAAAAAAAAAAAAAGACAAATATAAATCATTGTCCTAAAAGGAAATCCTAACATAAAGTTTTAATAATTGATGGAGTTTAAAGAGCCTTTTGAAATAATTTGAAACAAACTGTAATCGGGAAATTCAGAGGAAAAGAGAAGGCTGACTAATATTCTCAATTCAAGTAAAATCACTTTGGATTTATAATAGCCGCAAGCTATAATTACTTTACCACTATTTTCTTGAGAGTGATTTATCACTTTTTATATAATGGCCCCAACTTTTAAAGTTTTCAAAAATTTTTAAACTTTACAGGGATTTTAAAGAATTAATATATATCGTTGAGAGGAAATTTTTACTCTAAGTTCAAGTTCAATTTTACTTCAGTTCCTTATTTTTCCAATAACTTTGAGTGAAAAAAAATAATACTTAAAAATATTAACAATTCTTTTCTCATGATATTTCTTTTCTCTATTTCTTCCAAATTCTATATGATAAGTATGTATTATTTTTAAAACATTATAATTCATTTTAAGCAAATATAGTTATTAAAAATACCAAACGCATATCCTTAATGATTTCATTAAAAGTATTATAAACTAACTTCAGAGAGAGCTCAGAACTTGTTAGAGATGAAGTAGTTTCTCAGTCCATTGTGCTGCTTCTTTCTTCCATTTTCACAAAATTAAAAATAGAAATTACCATATCTGCTTTGACTTTAGAGTGTGAATTAATGCTGAGTAAATGTAATGAATACTATTATCACTATTTAATCCAAAATTACTTTTCTTTTTATTTTAAGGAAAATAAACCTCAAAAAATGTTAAGAATGTCATAGAGATCCAGTAAAAAAACAAACAAACAAAAAAAAATCTTGTTCCAAAGGCAAGGGAGATGGCAATCTATTTATTAGGACTCTTTTTATTTTATTAATTAAACATAAAAAATTTAAACATAGATCAACTTATAGTAAAATATATGATCATGCAAATAAAAACCCAAGATGTAGAAAGATCAGAGGACCGTGAATTGGTCAGTTGTAAGAACAAGATCACGACTATATTTAGTTCTTGTCATAACTGAACTGGAGATGTGATGGGATCTCAGAAACAGTCCAGTAGAAATTAGGAGGCCAGTGGAACTGGGGGAATTGGTGGGTTCAGGACTACAGAACTGGCCTAGGTCTAGAGTAGTTAGATCTAAATTTGAGGGAAGAGAACCGTAGACCAATTGTTAGTGGTTACAAATGACAAATGAAGCCTTTGGAGTCAGGCAGAGCTGGGCTTGAAATCAAGCACATAGCAACTGTGCAACCAAATTATTTGACCTCATCAAGTTTTATTTTCCTTATATTCTAAATGTTGATATAATTCCTGTCTTATTTTTTTACCTTATAAATTTGCTGTAAGGTCAAAAAGGATATGTGCAAAGCAAGTGGCATAGTGCCTGGTTTTGTGGTGCATACTCAGTACATGGCAGCTTTCACCACTATTTTGGTAAGCATTGAGATCACAGGTGTCCAGCCTGGCCAGCAAAGGCTGACTGGCCGGAGTTTCAGGTAGTGGGCTAAATTTGGACAGGTGGCATTATTGTTTTCCTAGAGAACCAGTTCTTGCAGAGTACAGGAATTTGAAGATGGGGGGGATGGGAGTGGTCTGAGCAAGGTTTTGGTCTTGCTATAACTGGAGTGCTGACAGGATACTTGGGCACAAAGGAAGTTGTATGAAATAAGCACAAAGAAAGGGCTGAGAAAAGACTGGAACTTGTTGAGCCCCAGGATCCTGGGTTTCCTCCAGGTACACTGGCTACTGGCTCTGTGACTAAGCCGATTTGTTTTAGAACTCAGTCTGCTCAGGATGGGGCAAAGTCTCTTAATGTTCTCCAGGCTTTGTTAGGTTCAGTTCAAAATTCATTTGACCTAAATTTACAAGTAGTGCCTCCTATCTGTATATTTGAATGATTGCTGGGGTTTAAAAAATATATTTATACTGGGGTACCAGTAATATTATTTGATTAGTCTTACATGCAGCCAAGATTAGGAATCACTGAGCTAAAATCATTACTGTCTGCATCTTAACAGAGTTGAAAACTTCAGGACCATAAATTTTATTCTTCACTTATATAAAGATGTTAGCTACTTGTTCTTAATTCTCATTCTAAAAATGACTATTTTTTGGGTTCAATATCAAGTTTTAATTTAATTTAGACAGTATTAATACATGTCACATTTTAGAGGTTATGTGATAGCTCTAACCCCATGCAATCAACCCTCAAGAATAAAATCTTAAAGAAATAGGGAACACCTATAAAAAAGTTTATGGGAAAAATCTAAGGAGTCTGAGGTTATGTGAACATGACATTAAGATCAGCGCAGATTTTGAGAAGTATTTAAATAATTTATATTTAGTCCAAAACTTTTTCCTTCAGTGACTTGCTTGTCTACACAAGATTCCCCCAAATGGGAAAAGACAGTGTTCAAGCTTGATTTATGGGTGTTCTTACCTTATTATTCAGTCCAGTAAGGGCAGATGTTTCACTACTGACGGTATTCCTGGGGTTAATGTCTGTGATATTAGCAGATTTCTGTGTGCAGATTTATTTATGTTCCACACTAACATAAATTTATTTATTATTTGTTTGTTTGTTTGTTTGTTTATTTGTTCTATTCAGTTTTCCAGTAAATATTTAAGGTAGCCCAAATGACTTTTAGTACACAATCCTGACCCCACTTCCCACATTTCCTTGGCAGAACATATCCCAGAGTTCCAATCTAGGTTGAGGCTGGCTAGTGAATAGCATGTTGGTTTGCCTGTTTAAAAACTCCTGAGTCTGTGTGATGTGGTCCACAGTCTGTTCATTTATTCATCATTACATATGGCCTATTGACAGCCGATGGCAACTTTACTCATCATTACAGTTGGGTGGTTGACAGATGACAGATGTCAGTTAGAAATAACTCTCTTACACATGGCCAGCCAATCACTAGGCACTCACAAAAGGTGGGGACAAGATCCCAGCCAACAGATGGCTTGGCCTATCTTGATTAGGCAGTAATTAAACATTTTGGCTAGAAATCTCCACTTTTAGGTTTCCATTAAGAAGTGTCACTCAATGCCATATGCACTGATTTATTCAATCCCAAAACAGTCTTTCACTTCCACTCATACACTTGACAATAATTAATACACTAGTACATTTTCAGAGAGATTCTACTCAAACTCCAGAAAAATCAAAGGATGAAACTAGCATGTTTAGTACATCACAAAGAAACAATTGAATGATAGCAGCTTTAGGAAAATCAGAGGTGGTTTTTTTTTTTTTTTTTTTTTAAAGATGTTCTAAAAGGCAGTTTATTTTTCTTACAATTTTCTTTATATTATTGCTAATATTTATGTTTCAAGAAGATTGTTCTTTTTCTCAATTGGGATTCTCCATCTGATTATTTGTGTAAAAAGACGTTACAGCATGTACTTTGGCCAAAGGCATGATATTTCAGATTTGATAGTGTTAACTTACTGCAGAAAACAAGCCTGTGATTGAAAGGACGGGCTTCATTCAGATTAAAAAGAAGCAGCTTTATATGGCAGACTCTTCATATGACCACTTCATTTAGACCCACTTCTAGGGACTCTCTGCTTTGGGGTTCTTTTTTCTATTACATAGAATTTTTCTGTGCAGGCAGATTCCTCTGTTTCATAAATATAAAAAGACTTTTACAATCCCATATATATATATATACCCAGTGGAGGAATAAATCCATAATTAAAAAGGTTGTAAAATATTTTGACATAAAAATAGGAAAGTTGCTATTACAGGGCAAAGTCTTGTATATTTTGTTCTTGTCTACTAGTAAAGGAACTAACTTTCTCCAAAACAAATGATAGTGTTTGAAATAAAATCATGCAGAGCAGAGCTTTCCTTAAGGGGAAGCTATCTCTTCAAAATTCTGAATTTCTTTGTTCAAAGAGGGCTCTAGAGAAAAAAAAAAAAACTTATCCATGATATGTTAAAGGGGGAATCTGTTTACATATTAAATGATGATTTATCAGCATGCTTGTTTTCATGAAACCCTGTGTGAGAAAAACTTTAATTTAGCTTGAGATATATTTTTTTTAAAGAAAAATACAACACAGTATCAATAAAAAATATACCTCTGGAATTGTATTATATATCCACTGCTTCTTCGTGACATTTCCATAACACTAAGTGCCACTCCACTGACCTCTCCAGTAACCTACAGTTCACTGATCATTGGCATGATGGAACTTCATAGCTCCCACAACTCATCCCCGCACACGGAAAAGATGTATAGTATAGAGCTCTCAAGCCATGAATCTTGAACAGAACAAGAAGAGATACACCTTTAAAAATCTACATAACATCAAGGCAGAGAATACTCCTGGAGCCTATGGATATGTGTATTATTGCTACAATTGCTCATCATATTTGCTTTAGAGCTGCCCTCATACATAATATTTAAATTTACTCAAAAGTTCTCACCATTGACTGCTATTAGAAACCTTTGTTTTGCTAATTGGAATTTATAAAGCTCACTTTAGTAATGGTCTATGTAATCCACATATATGTAATCCAGATACTTGAAAATTAAGTCATTGCAATCAAGTAATGCAAGTCCAAACAAATAATATTGAAATACAATGCATAATAACTTATGCTCCATTAACTTTAGCTTCAAATATTTTTATGTAACAAAATTCCCACTTGTGAGAAACTGTAGAATTCGTTTATTAAAAATGTAAACATATATAAATAATTAATTACTAGATGCCTATTCTTTATGGAAGCTATTTTATCGTCAATCTGTAGCTGTTGGCTTTTGTGATGTAATGAAGCCAGAAAATGTAGATTCAAATCCAGGCTTTGTGACCACTTAGTCATACAGTTGGTACAATTGTCTAAGTTTCTGTTCTCCCAGGAGCACTCCTTGTGCTAGATCCAGGAGCAGATGATTTATTAGGAAGAACTCCTAGGAGTGAGAGAAGCAGGATAAGGGAAGCCAAGCAAGAGTGCAAATTCAGATGAAGATGCAGCATCACTGATTCCGTAGGGAGCTCTGGTAAGTGCAACCAGCCTCAAGGCAAAGTCCTGGGCCTTTGGGCTGCCATGCCAGTCCCTGGCCATGTGCTTCTGGTGGTGGTGGTGGGGTGGTGTTTTAATTCCCAGGCCCTTCAGGCTCTCTTTACCAGTGGGGTGGTAAACTTAGTGCTCAGGGGCAGTGCTCTGGAGGTAGCCGATGTGTGCCATTAGTGGGCAAGCTCACAGAAGCCTGTAAAAGGTATATGGAATCTCAGTTATCTGAGGCATGGGGGTGGGAGTATCAACTGCCTGCTACAATGACCTTGGGAAAATTACTCTTACTTTGAAGTCTAGGTTCCTTACCTGTAAGGGAGGGGGGATGGGGGGATTAAATGGTCTAATATTCTGTGAAAGTTCCTGGCACAGTACCTCAAATATACTATGGAATTAGCGATTGTTACTTTCCTTCTGTACTTCTTAAACTAGACTGCTTTCACAGACTCTCCATTGCTTAGGAATTTTCAGTGCTCCTTTTTTTACCTACAGAAAACACCTTATTTTGGTTATCAATGTCAATTCTCAATGTGAATCCAACATTTTTTCCCAGTTACCCCTGTAGAACAAAACAGTTTAACTGGAAGTTGTTTTTGAGTCCATTATGTCCATGAACCCTGACACTGCATGGGAAATGCTGAAGGCATATTTTTCTAGAAAGAGGACCAATGGCTCGGAGAGACAGGATCGTGTTTGAGCCCAAATTCCAGCTCTGCCAATTTTACATTTCAGTTTTGTCATATGCGAAAGGAGAATATTGATCATACCTTATAGGGTTGTTGTAAGGGTGAAATTAGTTAATATGTGTAAATATGTCAAACACTTATATGAAAAATAGTGCACACCACATTGGTATGATGTATTTCTATATATGTGTTTACACACACTTACATGCACATAAGTTAACTATTACTATCACTACTATTGTTGTTATTGTTTTATTATGATCATCTTAAAATCATTTGCTCAGAGGTTTCTGTGACCAAAAAAATGTTTGGGAATGACTGCTCCTGAGGCATTTGCTGCTCTAATAAAGTCGATTTAATTTAATCTTCTCTAAAAGCCACCTTCCTTTTTCCTGCATCCATGCCTTTGCTTGTGTTGTAACTCCTCATTACCTAGTTGCACGCATTCTTCAAGGCTCAACTCCTCCAACTCTCTCTCTGTCACTCTGGCCTCCAGCAGTCTGTCTGTCCTGCCTCTGCATTCCTACCTCACTGACCATTTATACTCAGCCAGCCAACTGTAATCAAACACAACTTGGGCTACAATCAAAGTTCCCAATAGTTTATATCTCTTCCCTCCTAAAAAATTATGAGCACCATGAGCTGCTGGGCCTTGCATATATGACTTGATGTCGTACCTTTCAACAGTCTCCTAGAATTAGTAAATCCTAGGCACACAGAGTAGATCCTCAAACCCTACGTGTTAAACATATAATTCTAATACAGCTCATCTCTGTTGCCAAAGTAAATATCAAACAATGAGTTAATCACTTCTGAAGAGACATTGACATTATGGATGCCTCACAGAATGCCTGGCACATAGTAGGTACTCAGTACATATCTACTGAGTGGATAAATAAACAGTGGTAATTTACTGTGTTTAGAGCTGGTACCAACACTGATGAAATTTATGGCATATCTACTTATAAAAGCTTGTTAAATAAGGGAGGGAAGATATTATTTCTATCATAATCATGGAGAAATTAAAGTTTTAAAACAGAACTAGGGAGTGGATGTAGCTCAAGTCGTTGAGCACCTGCCTCCCATATACTAGGTCCTGGGTTCAATGCCCCATACCTCTTTAAAAACAAACAAACAAAAAAACAGAACTAGAAGCAAGAGAATGGACTTTTCCAAACACTACTATTTTTGAAGTAGCAAAAGGTGTCACTAACTATAGCAAGCTATTGCAAGGCACTAAAATAACTGTTGCTGTGGGGCTGGTTAATGATACCTCGTTAGTGATAGAAGATAATGAGATGATAAGGGCAAAATTCATTGACCTTTCAAAGGCTTTTGATTTACTAAATGACACTGTAGGATAAGCTAATTAAATTTGGCTTTTCTCCTGCAGTGACGGCTGGATTCTGATCTCATTTGATTAGTAAGAAAACTCAGGAACTGCTTTAAGGCTATCAGTCTGATTTATTACTATTCCTATCTGATGGTGCCTTAGGACTCAATAACTGATTGCTTTTATTTTATTTATTCTTAAATTATCTTTCTGATGCTAGGGACAAGCCAGGAATTCACTTATAGAGCAATGATAATACCACTTCAAATAATGTTTCCTTTAGTGTCCCAGAAGTTAATATGCTTTCCCTTTTGAGTCGCTACACTAACCAACAAGGTAGATATTGAAAGATAAGCTTACTGATGGTGAAAATGTTACTTGGTGGCAAACTCTCCTGACATACATGAAGCCAAACAAATCTGAATCTAAGAAAAACAGAAAAGTAAAGAGTTTGGAAATAATTTACTCAGCAAGTCAACCTAATTGTCAATTTCCAGATAATTTGCTTCACAACGTGCGATTCTATTTCCAATGGTAGAAGCTTGGCATTTTTGTCAATAATTAGTTTGTCTCCTGTTAAACCAAGTCCTACCTTGAACTACAGACTACTCAGTAAAGGGGAAAAAAGAGCCATGTTTATGTTTTAGACTGAGGCATACGTTTAAAATGTTTGACATCCACAACATTATTTTAATTCTATTCTTCATTGACTGCACTTAAATGCAAAGAATGAAAAGCAATCATTTTTCTTAAAGTGAGTTTGTTTTTTTAGAATTTGTGAGTGTAGATTTTCCTTAGACTTTAAAAGATACACTTGTAAATAGTTATTCAAAATATTGAGCTGAATAATGGTTATAAGGGCTCTTTTTGGGGTGATTGAAAGGTTTGTTCATGGAGGTGGTGATGGTAACCCAATACTGTGAATTTAATTAATCCCACTGAATTGTTTTATATTGGGTGTTGTTGGGATGGGAAATTTTATGTTGTATTTATGTTACTACAATTAAAAAGAGAGAGAGTGACTAAAGAGACAATGACAGTTAAATGCAATACATGATCCTGGACTGGATCTAATAATGAAGGAGAAAATGCCCAAAAAGACATTATTGGGACAATTGAAAAAATTGGAATATTAAATTTCTTTAAATGATGATTGTACTTAGCGTGATTACATTAAGTGAATATCCTTGATCATTGGAAATATACGTGGAAGTATTAATGGTAAATGAGCATAATGTATGGAGTTACTTTTAAATGTTTAGAAAATAGATGATGTTTAGGTAGATAGGTAAATGTAGAAGATAGAACAAATGTGACAAAATGTTAAAAGTTGGTAAATCTGGGTATCTGGGTAGAAGGCATATTGGAGTTCTTTGTATTATTTCTGCAACTCTCCTGTAAGTTTGAAGTTATTTCAAAATAAAAAGTTAAAAAGTAGTTGAACTGAACTCTAAGAATGGAATAAATCATAATTCTTGGCTAGAATTTATAGGAAAATGATAAATTGGGCTTCTGGCATCTCTAAAATATAATAGAGAACAATATAGAGTTAAAAGCATACTAGCAGAGAAATGAAATTTTACATATAAAAATTATCTATGGAAGTTGTCCAAAGATTCTGCTCTTAAAATTTACATACTGAAAAAATATGTTTGAAATTAACATTACCTTTGACCCTCATCTAGGCATAATTGAAGACTTCCCATATCCAATATTAACTATTTTCTTTAAAGAAAGTTTTTATAGAGTCCGTTCTTTTCGTATGTGGTTATATGGCAGTGTGAAATGGAAAGGGCATGTCATACCCTGGTGTACAAATTCATGCTGACAGGGGCACTGCATGCGATGAATGGTGACTTCTGGCAAGATAATTAACTCTGAAACTGAGCTCCTGCTTATTTTTTCCTTTTTCCCACCCCCATTAGTAATTGGTAGATAATGATTTTAGTAGCGAAACAAACCTACAAATTATGCACTCTTTCTTGTGAAAAAAAAAAAATGAATTAAGCTAATTTCATGGTTATAAATGCTAATCAGAATCTGAGCGATGTGTTAAATGAAAGTCCAAATGGTAAGTTAATATTATTTAGGTCCAGTAGGCCCAGGGCCTTCAAAAAGGATTTTTCATTAGTCATTCTTTATAGTAAGGCAGATCTTTAAAGTAGTACTGTTTGAGTTTGTAAAATTTAGTTTTTAAGAGTTTTCTAGCATCAAATATCAGCACATAAATTTGATATGGCTCCCTCTTTGTTGGATCCCTGAAGTGTGCTCCCTATGACTGTTTCTCTCATTGATCTTCACCTTTTATAATAGATTCCCTGCATTGACCCATGTGTAAATATCCCCATAATTCTCCCGGATCAGCAATGTAAAAATGGAGATCCTTTCACAGATCCTGCAGACTCAGACCCCTCTTCAACACAATTGTTCTAGGTAGCCACTGGCAATCAGTTGTAGGGTAATGAAGGAACTGAAACCAAATTATTATCTTTAGGCCAAATAGCACAGTAAACACAGGCAGACCAACTCTGGGACATATGGAAGAACCACAGATATAAAATATAATTATACCAAGATTCTTCTTCCTCCTGTATCTTCCACTCATACTCCATTTCTTAGCCTACAATCATAGAAATGTTCTACATATGTCTAGAAAGCTGAGATTGGGGTAGGAAGGACTGAGTACAGAAGACTATTGTTTTTTTCTGGGTGGAGAAACTTGGCACATGATTAGTCAGCCCATACTTACATTCAGGACATCCAATTCCAGGAGAAATTCCATTAGGCTGTGATGGCTCATTAGTATTCACTGTGGGATTGTGGAGTCACTTTCATTAATAACCCAAAGAGAATATGCACTTGTGAATCTTAAATACCTTTGTAGTTTATTGAATAATTTATATTTTCTCATAACACCCTTATAAAGGAGTAACTAAATGGTCAACATTATTACTCCCATTTTAGATGTGAGGAAGCAGAGCCAGAAGGGAGTTAAATGACTAGGTTAGGTAAGGACTAGTTTAGACAGAGGGGGAGCAATGTATTACCTTATATTGTTGCAAATTGGTTTATTTCTCTTGGGAAGTCTAATTCCCTATACTTTCTCATCCACCACTCCCTAGTTTCTTATTACAGAAGAAAACCAATGATTCTCCCATAAATATTTTCTTCCTTCCTATTATATTGTAACAAGAACTTAGAGAAATGGAACCCAGCCACTTTTTTTTTCCTTAAGGCAACTCATTTATCTACTGTTATTTCTCTAGCAACACTAATAACCACAGTAGGGCTCAAACTATTTTTTTAAATACAGACATAAGTGTTCTGTGTATTCTGAGGAAAAATGCAATTGAAGAGGGGAAACTTTTGCTTTATGTTCATTTATTTCACATCATTATAGGGCAAAAGGATACTTTCTAAAATGCTCATCTGATTTCTCCAAATTAAAACTTGTGCCTCTGAGTAAGCTTTTCCACTTTCACCCTGTATGTTTCTCCTGTGATCACTTCGTATCCAGACAAGAGAAAACAACTTCAGTAATTGCAGACTTAATTGGTAAGCATGGATCTCCATGCTGCCCTTACATGTCCCATCATGTCAGGTTGCTCCACAATTCTCCGCCTCTCCAGAAATCACATTATTCCCAAGATGTGTGCCACGCATGCCTTTCATTTTCAATCACTGTATTAAATCCCATACTTCATTCCCACTGGTTTCAACTATGTAGCCTGTGAGAAAAGGGAGGGGGGAAAACACCTGCAGCCACTTTGGCATGTCAAAAGGAGGCTTCTCCTTTTGTGTATGTGTTTGTAAACCCTATTTATGAAATTAGCAAACTGGTGACTGTCAGCTAGAAAAGAGCAAGGCATCCCTTGGGGTTCCTCCAGGTACATAGGCCCATGGTGTCTTGGCAGGGAACTGGCTTAGAATTTCTCAGCAGACCAAAGATGAAATTGCTTATTGAAACTGGAAATAAAAATAATGAAACCATAAGAGCACAGAAATTCAAGGATTTTAGACTTGAAAGGAACCTTCAAGAACATCTAACTTAATCCCCTCTTCTGTGATAAAATATGAGTCTGAGTCTCAAAGAGATTTTAGGGAGGATAATTTCATTTTTCCTTTTCCTTTCTTCCTCAAGATCTTACAATATTTTTATTCGTGTTTGTCTGTATTAGGTCTTTTAGAGTCAACTCTTGATACTGGAATGGGGAAGGCAGATAAAAGGAAGATCATTTATGATTTTCTTTCTGAACTTTACACATAAGTGCATGATGTTCAAGAAATTCACAATGCTTTTCATTGAAGGAAGCTATATTCCTAAGACCATCCAGTTCTCATAATATGAATTTATTGGAAACAGCTGTTAGGGGTGCAAATTTCTTGTCTTGATCTCTGTCTATATTTAAATCTAGTCTTCTTTCTTCCCATTCGCCTTTACTCCAACTTAGAATAACATGCCAAATTCAATCATGATGGATCAGAGTTGATTGTCTCTCTAAACCCACCCCCAATGATATATTTGTACTCAATTTTAAATGAGACATTTACACATGATCAGCAATGCAGAGCACATCTGTTAACATAGGAGATGAAAATATCAACAGAAATTTCAAAAAGCTCAGAGCTTTCCTTGCTTCTGCTCCTAGTTCAGCCCCTGTTTCTAGACTACTCACCATTCTTTTAGGGACCTTTATGAGGATCTGATAAACCAGAAAATTAATATATCCATATACATGTGGAATTCTGTTTACTAATTCTAGGGAGTATAAGGACCCTGGTTATAATGTAAGGATACTAATAGGACCTTATGAGTATAGGGACCATAATAGGATTGTTGTATATATAATCCCATTATAGATTATCTATAAGAAATGGATTAATTTTTCAGAGTGATTTAAGAGCTGAATTTATATGTATAGTCAAATGGTACTAATGGTAGATCAACCTATGTCAACAATAAGAAGAGATACTAGAGGTTAACAGCTAGAAATGATGACTGAGACCAATGAGAAAGTCATTTGCCAAAGACCAAAGATATTTGAAATAACTGAAACCTTTTATAGATTGTCATAATGGAGACCCATCAAAGAAGAATTGTGATAAATTTAATTATATATGCATAAAATACAAATGAGATGAAAATTGTTAATGAAAATTTTAATATATTTTATTATTTTCATAGAATCAAAAGCATGGGATGCTGGTGTGATTGAAATAAAAATGACGTTTTCTAAAAAAACCCTCCCATCAATGATGAGCCAAAGGTCAAAATAATATAATCCATGAGGTATGTGTATATTTCTAGATAAGCAGAATTATGTGAAATGGCAATACATACAGAGTTAAATAAAATAAATGTAGTCCACTAGACCTTGAAAATTCCTACTTTACTCTTTGATTAAATATTATAAACAGTGAACATTTTGATGTGGGATGTTGAAGACAGGAATCTATTAGTCAGAGTTTTTAGGAATTCTAGAAATGGAGAGAATATATTGAAAGATACAGATACGTTAACGACTATACAAGACAAAAAACAAATGCACAGTATAAATTTGAAGGGCATAATTTAATGCAATAGTTTTTTTTTTATTGAATACTTACTATTTTTTTTTTTTTCGTCATGAGGCTAGACATGATGGTTAGGAAGCATAGAAATCCCAATTAAATATAAATTGTAATTTCTACATTCAAGATTATTGAGAAGAAATTATATATATATATAAATATATATAAATATAAATAAATATATATATATATATATAACTGTTAAATAATAATACAAGGCAGCATTTGAGTATTAACACAAGGAACAATTTTAAAAATCAAACTAAAATGTGAAGGAAGAGGTCAATAACGACATATTTGGGGGAAATTATTTTGGAGGAGTTAGGGATTCAGTTGTACTTTTACAGTGGAGAAGATTTGGTGAAGGGGTAGTACAGGGAGCAAGGGCCTATTGTTTTTAGTTTTACTTCATGCTGAGTTGAAATAGTTTCCACTTTAAACAGATGTCAGCCTTCCCACCCCCACCTCCCTTAAGACCTTATGTGGTGATGCTTTGAGAAATAAGGGTGCGCCTGACATTTTGTAACAGGTGTGACCAATTAATTCAGCTAAACTATTAGCCCACAGGGTTGTTTGGTGTCATGTAGACAAAACAATAGGGTGGAGTGGCCAACTCTGCCATTTTTACAGAGCCATTATTTTGAAGACATATAATTAAGGGTCTCACTTATTATCTCAGGCTTTGAGGATACTTATCTTAATGTTCTTTGGGGAGAAAAGATATTTTTTCCTCCAGGGGAAAGGATTGCCTTCCTTATTGGAAATTCTTACATAGTAATTTCCAAGGAAGGATAAGAAAAGAGAGGTTTATTATTATTATTATTTGAGGTTAGCAGTTGTGGAGGGATGTGTCCCAGAGTGCTCCCTGGATTTGCCTAAACAATGCCAAACTAATAAATGTCATTTGAGTATTGAGATGACTTATCTCAGTTCTTTCAAGTGTGAAAATTATATATATGATTAGGACTTGAAAAAATTGTACAAACTTAGTTTGGATTCTCCAGTGGCATAACAGGTCCCTGCCACCACAGACACTCTCCAGAGGAGTGTTTGTTTGATTTTTCTTTTAAAAATCTTATTCTGCTTTTTGAAAAACTTAGAAATTCCTTCCTTAATATTATTTGAAGTTTATACACTTATGAGTATACATATCAACAAAACAAAGCAATTATAATATTGGGTATGACTTTCCAACTACACAATCCCTGGAAATTCAGAAATGGCCAATTAGTGTATTTTACACTCTACACCGCTGGTTTGAAATCCCTGAAGAGTGCTGGGGATCTATGGTTATGGTATTGGGAATTTATTTTTCTTCTTTATCTTTTGTGTCCTTTCTCTTAGCAAAACACTTTCGGATGGATCTTCTTAATTTAAAAAATAACACTTTAATACAGTGGTAAGTAAATAAGAGGCAAATGAAATACAAATAGACAATTATATGTATACTCAAGGAATAATTACCAAGTACAGCCTAGTGAAGCTTTGGGACCATCTCCTCATTTCAACTTGCTCTTACATAGTTTTAAATAGCCAGTTCAAACCAGCTCCATCTTGCATTTTTTCCCCTCAAGAATTTGGTAATAGGGATTTTTGAAAGGGAGCCTAAACTGTGTCTGTAACATGGATTCAGACATATCCATTTGAGCCTGAAGAGTTAGAATCTATCCAGAATCTATTTGCCTGATATCAAGAAGCATTACAGGAAGCCACTCATCAAAGTGGAGGGGAGGTTGAAAAGATTGACTGGGACAAAGGGCTTATGGGTTGTGGTGGGAAAAGAGGAAAGAAGTAAAGAGATGATTTTGAAAAACTAGATGCCATTCAGACTGACGTCAAATCTGGGGTCTGTGGACCCACACCACAGTCCTAGGGTGAGAAAGACTTTATACGGAATATTATGATTGAATCATGTCCCCCACAAAGACATGTTCCAGTCCTAACTCCAGTCCTCTGGAAGGTGAAGTTAAGGTGAGGTCAAACTGAATCAAGGCAGGCCTCAATCCAACCTGCCTGGAGTCCTTACAAGCAGAGGAAATTTGCACACAGAGAGAAGGAGACGCAGAGAGCAGGGGACAGAATGGCACAGATGTTGATAGCTGGCCATGTGGGAGAGGCAGAGACTGCGTTGTGGGTTACCTGCAAGCCACCACCAGAATGCTTACAGACTTCAGAGAAACCGTGATTTTACTGACACCTTGATTTAGACTTCCAGCCCCCCAAACTGTGAGACAATAAATACCTGCTGTTTAAGCCAGCCAGCCTGTGGTACTTTTCTATAGCAGCTCTGGCAAACTAAGACATGAGTGAATAAAGAAAAAAGATTTGTACATGTAAAATCCCTCAAAGATACCAATAGCATGGAGAAGCACTGCGTTGTGCCCTGTGAACAGAATGAAACAATTGAAAGACTACCTCTTTCCCTCCCATGACCACCACCACAAATGAGGGAACCACTGCACAAGGAAATGCAGAGCAGAGCATTAAGAGTCAATGCCAATAGAAGAAGGCTGAGTTATTTATTTAAGTTATTTATTAAGAAGTTATTTAAGCTTTCTGGACTTCAGTTATTTTTTTCATCTGTAAAATATGGATAAAGTAGCTACCGTGCCAAACTGTCTGAGGATTAAATGAGATAAAAGAATGTGCTTACATAATAAAGCTGATGATTCTTTTCTAAATGATGGAGGGCTGCAGGACCAAGTCTTGAGACTCTCCTGTCTATACCTGTTGCATTGGTTATTTATTAGATCCTTTGGCTTTGGCCAGCATCTCTGTTCTGATGACTCCCAAGTTTACATCTCCAGCTCCAACCTCACCCCTGAGTTCTATACTCATTTATCCAGCTCTCTACACAATGTCTATGGAGGGGCAGCATAAGAGGGGGTTTAGGATGGTCTAGAGTCTTCTACACCATTTCTATGTGCTACTATACAAATTACTCTTTGTACCTAGTTTCCTCATTTGTTAATTGGGCTAGTAATTATACCTATCTCAGGTGTGTTGAAAAGATTAAATGAGTTAATATATGTAAAGAACATTGCTTGGTACATAGTTAAGAATGCAATACATTTTAGATTTTATTATTTCCATTGAATTTCTAATGGACATCCCAAATTTAACACATCTAAACAGAACTCTACTTCCTGCCATGTGCAATCTGGTGCTCTTTTGCTCAATCGCTAGTTCATTCATTCAATAAATATTTGTAGAGCACAATGCAAGACTGGGGAGAGAGCTCTCAAGAAGATAGGTTTATTATCTTCATGGAGGTAACACTTTAGGGGAGAGGCACAATATAGCAATTGATTGTATAATGAAATTTCAGTCTTCTGCATTTCAGCCAATAGCTCTACCAGCCACACATTCAAACCATAAATTCTAGCTTGTGACTAACACTGTGACCTCAGGTCATACACACCCTCTTCCTCCTCACTATGCTGAGGCCATACTGGACTTCTTTCTGTTCCTTCGGTAGGCTAGATTTATTCCAGACTCTGGACATGGTGCCTTCTCTGCCTGGAAAGCTCTACCCTCTGTTTTTCCCATGGCCAACTCCATCTTGGCACCCAGCATTCAGTCCCAAGACCACTTCAGCAAGGAGGGCATCCCTGGATGCTCTACCACTGCCCAGCACCCACAACCAGCTACGCTCATGTCTTTATCCTATTTTATTCTCTTTCTAACACTTCCCCAACCTGAAATTCTTTTTGATTTGTTTCTTTGCTAATTGCCCAGAGTGAGAACGAATGCTCCATGAGAACCAGGATCTTATCTGGCTATGTACCACCTAGAATAGTGCCTGACCTGGTAAATGCTCATCAATATTTTATATAAATAAAAACATGGATGCTCAGCGTGCCATCTTTTCCCTCAAGTAAGGTTTAATTCAAATATCCACTTAGCCCAGGCCCTATTTTAAGAGAGGGCTTCCAATTGAGACTCTAAAAGAGAAAATACATATAATAAATAAAAGTAAAAGGAAAATTTGAAATATTACACATTTTATGATAATTCCATTTTGGCACTTCTGATTTTAAAATGTAAGTGGCCCTAAGCCTTGCTTAATATCAGTTATGTTCCACTCAAATTCTTTTGACTCTCACTTTCCCTTACCCCTGTAAAACCTAAGCTCTGCCCTCTCTTTTTGTGGTTGTAGAGATGAATCTCTTGTTTATGGTTGTTAATGAACAAAATGTCTATATAATTATATAAGCCAGATATCATACTTTTAGGTACAAATAATGAGGTTGGTTCAATACATGTATTTTTAAATTCAATCCAGACATCTGGCAGTTCAAGGGACAGGAAGGACTCTGAGGGGCTTGTGTGACTATTTGGAAAGTGTGGGTTTGTGTGAAAGGACATGATGGGATTTGGGATCCACTCTGATGAGAATATATCTGCGTAGCCTGAATATTTTAGGGAAGCCTGTGTTGAGATAACATAGTCTGTCTTGGGATGGAAATATTCTTCAACAAGGTGTGTTTCCTGGAAAGTACCTTAGGGGAATATACATTAGTCTAAAAATAATTGTCTCCTGTCACTCATTTCCATGTCGCCTTACTCACTTTATAAATGTCCCTTTTTGCAAAATCATATTCTTGCCCAGCATTGCTATTTCACTTTTGCATGTGCTCAGTTACTTGGAATTTGGAGCCCCTGGGTGTAAACACACTCCATTTTCAAAATATGATCACATTAACTGTGACAATTGGTTTATTTGTGACTGTGGCCATAGCCCAAACAGTGTCAGTGGTGAAGTGCTTGGACAGTGATACCTCTGAGCTCCTGCTGCGAGTGGGATTTTACACAGGAGGAACAAGGAGGAACATGTTTTCAGCCTGGACCACATACTTATATCTCAAGTATGGGGTTTAAGACATACTCTGTGATAAACGTGGAGGAGGGCTATGGGGAGTCCTGACCGGAGCAGGAACAATGCAGGAAAGGCAGGGGCCTGGGAGAGAGCAGGTAGGGGACCAACAAGCAGTAACGAGCAACATTTTGCAGAGAGAAGCAAGCAGGCCGGTAAGGAGATATTATCAGGCACCAAGAAAAGGCTCAGGAGAGCCAAAAGCGTGCATGGATTGTGAACTAGACTGGACCTCAATAGAGACTATGCTGGAGGATTATCACTAGATTAATAATGAAAAAAGAAGCAAAGAATCTTTTCTTTTGATAACAGAACCTCAGCAAATAATACTTATTGCTGTTTGTATGTATATTTGATTAATGCATAAAAAACTACGTTTAGACATTTGTTTTTAGTCATTCTCTACAAATCTTTCTATCAAATACTTTTGAGTTAAAGAAACCTGCCAGATATTGTTATATTTACTTATATTGGCATATATATGCTGGGATGGCTCCAAGACAGAAGAAACTTGGTTGAAGTAGCCCAGCTTTAGGTTGGGTCTGACATCTCAGAGATGGAAAAATAGGGTGGTAGTTCCATTAGTATTATCATCTGGGAGGTGGCAGTACCTCTCCTGGCTGTGTTGTAATGTCCACATTCAACTTTAGAATTGTGAACAGTAGGGTACAGCGCCCATGTACCCCCACCACACCCTAGGGTGGGTCATTGGCTCCAACCCAGCATTTACGCCAAAGGGTGGTTCTTGTTCCCACGTTTGGTGGTGCTCATTTATGTCCATTACAGTAATCTTCCTATTAAATAACTATTTGAATCATCCTAAGTAGATAATGCATAATGATTGAATAAAAAAGAAAAGACTAAGTTACCTTTGACTTCAAGTAACCTAACACAAATATCACTTTAACACTGTATAGTCTTACTGCCTTATGAGAAGAGGGAGATGAAAATATTCTCCCTGATCCTCCGCCTCTACACCTCACTGTCTACTTTAGCTATGTTAATACTAACTTGATTATAATAGTTTCATAGTCTTTAACACTCCACGAGGTCAACGTCTATTCCATTTCTTTTTTAACTACTGAAAATTCAACATTTAGTTCACTGATCGACATATATTGAGTAGACTCTCAAATATTTGCTGGATTGAATTCTCATTCATTTAAGTCTGCTGATTACATTTAGGTGAAAATTCTGGTATCAGTCAGTCGATTAAAATTAGCCAGTGCCTGGGATATATTGAACACTAGGGTTACATAGGTTTTCATCTGCAAAATCACCTAATATTAAGCAGGTTAAAGATTGCCTAATCTATTTCCTATTAACTGCCTCCTTAGTATTCATATCTTTCACATGGGTAATCTCTGAATTATCCAGAGGCCCAGTATATTGGTTTTCTATTGCCATATAACAAAAGGTCAGAAACATAGAGGCTTAAAACCACACACATTTATTTTCTCACAGTTTATGTGGCACAGGTACAGGTTAGCTGGGCCCTCTGAGTAAGTTCTCACCAGGTTGAAAGTAAAGTGTCAGCGGGGCCTGCTATCTCATCTGGGGCACATGCTCTTCTTCCAAGTTTACTGGTTGTTGGCAGAATTGTACAACACAAGACCTGCAGCTCCTCGAGGCCATCTCTGCTCTCTGCCATGTGGTCCTCTCCACAACATGTACCTTGCTTTGTCAAGGCCAAAGGAGAGTGTTTGCTGCTACTTTGAATCTCTGACTTCTTCTCTTCTGACTTGGACCTCTAGTCCTTTTCAAGGGCTTGCTTAAGTCAGATCCATGCAGGATAATCTCCCTTTTGATTAACTTAAAGTCAATGGATTAGGGGCCTTAATGACATCTGCAAGTCTCTCCACCTTTTCCCTCTAATGTAAGTGAATAACAGGAATGATATCTCATCATATTCACAGGTTCTGCCCACACACAAAGGGAGGGGATGACATATGGTTTGTGCACCAGGGCCAGGAATCTTGGTGACCATCCTAGAATTCTGCCTACCACACCTAGGAAGCACATCCAATGTACCTTTTAAAAGAGGAAAAACTATTGTTCCCCTCTGTAAAATAGGCATTGTAATTCTTTAACTCATATGAGTGTTGTGAGGATTTAAGGACATAAAGCATGCAAACAATTATCAGGGCACCTAGTCGCTTGGTGAGGCTCAGAGATTACTTATTAATAAAAGAAAACACCTAACCCACCCATCTGACTTAGTAGAGCTTTGTATTCCTGCCCTACCAAAACTTAACATATTCCAAGGCCACAATTGTGTCTGTCCTTCTTTTCTTCCTCCTAGAATTGCCCAGGTAAATGTATGCCTATGTAGGAAATGAAAAGTTACCATGACATTCCTGCAGTCCACACATGTCATTCAACTCTGTATCACTGTGGGTAAAATTCAAGTATTTAAGATTTTTAGCGGGGGGTAAGGGGCACCCAGAAGTCTTATTCAAAATATACAAAAATCGGTAAAGCCCAGAATGCCAGCCAGATACCAGAAGTTAAAGACCTGTAATGACTGACTGTGTACAGTTCCTATTTGTATCATAAGAGTATTTACCTCACAAGTGAATTCCCAGGAGAGGTAATTTATTAAGCCATTGCCAGTGAATGCTAGAGATTAAACTACCAGATCATAGGGGAAAGGTTTTTGTTTTTTTTAAATATATAAATGCATCAATGTGGTCCAGGTCTTTATGTTGGGAAAGTGAGAAAAGACTTTCAGTGAATTAAAAGGGGTTGTTACTGAATCCAGCCCACTCTCCTCCCCTTGTGTCTTGTTCTTTTTCCAGGAATAGCTCTAACATCTGTTAAGTGCATCGATGACATTGTTACAGAGCCTTGATACTGCTCTTGCATACACGAAAACATAGGAAACTGGCTTTATTAATTAGACTGCTTGCCCAGTGGAACTATTTGCTTCCATTCATAATTCATCGACATCCTTGCTAAATAAATATTGAGGTGTTCACTCATCCCAAGCAATTATCTAAAAGAAGCTACATTTATCACAAGGGTTCATAAACTGGGAGACTAGAGTATAAAAAATTCTAATTAAAGAAAGCCTACTTTTAATAGAAAATGCACCCAATCTCATTCATATGTGTTAAGTACTTACCAGAGCTGGAAATGAGATGCCACCTAAGATAATAGATTAAAATACAGCAATAAGCTCTCTCTACTGGAGTGTGGGTATTCTTTACCCATTTGATGATGAACCCATAGGAGCTCTGAGATACGTCTTTGCATACTGAGGCATCCTTATTCTCTTGTTTGCATCTGGATTGCAAAGTAGGACCCCAGCAGTAGTGCCTATGGGAGCCAAGACTTCTTTCCTAGAAGAATAGATTCAAGGATCCAAGGATTTGCTCACACCACTTGAGCACCTACCAGCTTTCAACATTTGATGAAATTCAGGCTAGGGAGAAAATCAAGATCAATGTGTGTTCCAGGAAATCGGAGATCAGGGCTACCCAACAGGAGATTTTTCCCTCACTTCCAGTTTTCAGAGCCTCGAAGGAAATCTTAGTGTAAGCACATCCCTCTTACATCTTTCTGTTTTTGTACAGTCTGTGTCAACTGCAAAGTTAAATAAATCATGCCTAGAAGTGTGCAGTTTCTTGCTGAAGTTACCCTCTTCACATGATTATAGCGAGCTTCTCTCATGTAATCTAGGTGCCCTTTGGAGTATTGTAACAAAATCTGCCTGTTCACTTGATGTAGATATTTGGGCAGAGCTTCAAATAAGTTTCTTCTTTTGCCAAATTGCTTTGCTTTCTTTTATCCCTAGGGAAAAACAGTCTCCTTATCAATATTCTCAAAAATGTTGAGTACCATCACAAATTCTACTGGTATTTGGTTATGCACAAATATTTGTGCCACAATCAGTCCTAGAAACTGTTTAAGAAAATAGTGTTTCACACAAATATTGTCACCTCTGGCTCCACCATTGATTTATTGATTGATAAAATGGTTGTAATTATTCCCAAAGTATGAAAAGACACATCGTGCCTACCTAAAACCTTCCATTTTATGAAACGTTAAATGATGATGTGGAAATTGATGACTCGAAAGTCCCACTTTCTTAAAAATAGAAAAATATCAGAAGAGAATTTTATTTTTAAGATTTCACAGATTCTTATGAAACTGAAATAACATTACTATCAGTTTCCTCTTCTGAATCCAAAATCGTTTTAACCGGCCAAACTTAGAGGTGTAAGATGATGACTTACTTTAGAAGTTTGTAAAAATAAATATTACTAATGATCATTTTAAAAGGCAGAATCTTTCTAATGAAATTGTGTAGAGTTTCTAAACAGAAGATGCCAGTAAGTGGCAGGTGACTATCGCTACAAATCTAGTACTGACTTCATATTTAAAGGTCTGTGTGGTTTAGGAATAAGTACACCACTTCCCTTCTCCTATTTTTGCTTCTATATCTTGAATAGTGAAATACTATTTTCTGCCTACCATCTGCTATATATGGATATAGCAATTAGTGAAAAAATGCTTGCTTGGCATTTGGATTTTTTTTTTCCCCCAAAGCTTTAATCTGAGTGTTGCGTAGTTTTATATAATTTATTTGTTTAAAAGAATGTAGAATTGAAAACATAGCTCCTTGAGGTCTTTGTAATAGTTGCACCCAACAGTGAATTGCCAGTCACAATTAATATTAGTTAAGAAATGATTATTAAATCTTTTCTGATACATTGCATTGTATAGAGCAGCAATGTTGCATGTCTAAATGACAAAACACCAATTTTCTGTTGTGAATATGAAGTATTATGCAATTATTCTTCATCCTGAAGGCAGTGAATCAAGCCTGTGTGAAGATCTCTGTCACTTCTCAGAAACCCAAGTGGAATCTCCCAAAGAAAGAAATAAACGGTTCATATTATGTTTTTTTCGCCTAGAAATGTATATTTTTGAGGAAACGTGTCTTTTAGATTTCAAAAGATGGCTTACTACTTTGTGATGGTGAGTCATTGCAGGGTGCCAGCTCCTTGCATAGCCAAATTCAAAGCGATGTTAACACAATAAAATGATTATAATGATAATGTCTTGAACTTATATGTGCCTATAGAGTTATATAATCGCATTTAGTTGTAAAACCTCTAAAAGTGAGATGTGGTATATTCATTTCCAGACTGAAAGACAGAAGTACAAGAAAATGCTATGTATTTCAAAAATTACCCAGTAAGTCGAAGCTAGATGCACATAACCTTATCCCCTATGAAATTATTTTCCATCAATCAGTATTTATAATACTATTTTGGAGAAAAAGTGACACATTCCCTGACTTTCACAAACATTCATTATATTCATTTATTTACTCATCCATGTATTCATTAAGCAAGTATTTATTGAGCACCAACTGCATGTGATATATTGTACTAGGTGCTAAGGATATAGCAGTAAATCAAAGAGAAAAAGTCCTGCTATCACTGAGCTGGCATTCTAGTGGGTGCAGATGAGGAATAATCTCTTTCTCCCTCTTTGTCTTCTCACACACACACACACACACACACGACAATATTTATGGTATAATCAATGTCAACAACTGCTGTTGAAAAAAAACACTAAACAGGAAAGGGGGGTTGGGAGGGCCAGATGTGGGATAAATTATTAATATTTACAACGTTAAAAGACAGTGTTCTTTAAGCCCTCGCTGAAGCCTTGTAGCCAGGCACTGAACTAGGCAGAGGCAGGAAGATGAAAAGTTGCACAGCTCCTTACTGTTCAGGAGGTCACAGTGCAACGTGGAGGAAACTTAATGGAGAATGATTAATATGGCAATAGATGTATGGGGTCGACACTGTGGGTTTGCTATGTCCAGCCCCTTTCCTTTTTACCTTCCATTACTTAATGGCTGGAAAGGTAAAATACTCAATATTCCAGCCTTCCTGGGAAGTCTGGGAAATGGGAGTCATGTGGTCCATTCTGGCCAGCAGGATGCAAGCAGAAGTCAGAATACTTCTCTTTCCAAACAAGAAGGCAAATCTTACCAGAGAAATCCTATCACCTTTTCCCCATCCTGCCACCAGGAATACAGATGTGATGCCTGGAATTTCCACAGGCAGACTCGTGACCCTGAACATGAAAACGAAGTCACTTGAAGAAGGAAGAGGAAACATGCTGAGTGCTTGATGACAGTATGTGCAGCCGCCCAAGCCTGGAGCACACTCTGTATCTCCTTTTTAGGGAAATATAGACCCTTATTGCTCAGGTCATCATCATAGAAACTTTCTGTTCCTTGAAATTAACTAATAAAGGGTATGAACTTAGTGCAGTGGAAGCCTCTGGAAGGGTATGAACAGCTTAGCTAGGGGAATCAGGCAAAGGGAGTCTTCCCACAGAGCATGATCTAGGAACTGGGTCTTGAAAGTAACGAAGGACTTTTGTCATTGGAGAACTAGGGTGTGTGACTGGAATTGCCTCAAACGTGAGACTGAAACTACCCCATGGCATTACTCTGAGAGGGGAGCACTTCATGAAAGATTTCAAATGTTTAGTCTCAAGATTTCTTTACACTCTTAAAATTTACTGGGGAGGCCAAAGAGTTTTTGTTATATCAGTTATATCTATGGATATTTATAATATTAACTTTTAAAACAGAAAATTTTAATTCCTTTATTATTGTTCATTTATTAATTCTTAAAATAATTACAAAACCATTGCAAACTAACATAAATAGCATATATGTATGAAAACAACTATATTTACCAAAACAGAAAAAATTGAGTGAGAAGTTTGATATTGTTTTCTATTTTTGCAAATGTCTTTAATGTCTGACAATAGAAGACAGCTGGATTCACATATCTGCTTTTGCATTGAATCTGTTGTGATATATTGTTATTGTTTTGGCTTAAGGAGAGGAAAAAAAACTGACTTCATACAGACAGGAGGTTGGAGAAGAGAGAAGCATTAGAACAGCTCTTTTGGATAATTGTGGATATTCCTCATTAATACTTCAGTAAAACTCAACAAGTGGTAGTTCATGTGAAGGTCAGTTGAAATGTGGAATCTGAAATCAAATCATCTAACTATTCGTATGATTTTATATTAAAATCTATCCATCCAGCTTGAACTTTGGATATTTTACATGTGCATTATTTGCTAAATTATGCAGTTGACACATTTAATGCTTTTGGTATTTAAAAAATCATATTTGTTGTCCTCACTGATCTAATCATAAAACTCTTTTTAAGTGCTGGAAAACTGTCACTCTCAAAGTGGTTAGTACCAGTTGACTAAACTCTATTTTTTGCTTGTAATTCAAATTTTATCATTGACAACAAATACTGCCAAATATTTTTATTTTCCCTCAATGGTGGTCTCTCTTTATGCATTTTGTAGAAAATGTCAGCCAAATAACCAAGTCTGAATAACCAGTTAGTCTATCAGTTGTTCTTTCAAATACAAATATTGTTCCATGAAAGAAAGCTACTAGTTCAGCTTGCAAATCAAGCAATATCATTAGTGTTTATCCTTCAAAGAACTCTCCTCCTTTGGTATGCAGCAGAAGTATATCACACACACAGTCCCATTTCATCACACAGAAAAATAAAAAAACGTGTTTAGGTTCAAGTTTTAATAAAATTAATGTTTTTACTGCTTTATTAAGAACATATTTAAGTGAAACCAGCATTTTTTATTGCATGTCTGTGTAGGTGAAAAAAACATGCCTATTAATATATGTTGGAGCCACTGCCTTGAGTCAATCTAAGTCATCAGCAGTGTCACTCATCATTGCTTTTGTACCAACAGAGCAAGTGCAGTATAAGAGGCAGACAACGTTTTTATGTTATTATAAAAATAGTTTTGACCTTGCAGCTGGAAAAGGTCTCAGGCGTCCCCAGTGGCCTGTGAGCATATTTTGAGAAGGCTGCTGCAGAACTGTGGTTCTCAAACTTTAGCGTGTGCCAGAATCACTTGGAGGGATTATTAAAACACAGATTGTGAAACCTCACCCTCAGAGTTTCTGATTCAGTAGGTCTGGAGAAGGGCCCAAGAATTTACATTTCTAACAAGTTCTCAGTTGATCAGGAACTGCTTGTCAGGAGAACACAATTTGAGAACCACTGCTGTAGAAGAAAGTACATTCAATTCTTTAATATACAAATCATCTCTTATTTAAAAGTTAAGATCCATTTCTATGCTGTTTATAAGCATGTCTTTATAATATCTTTGTACCATCTAGCATTGCATTTTGCACAAAATTGACATTAAGCCAATAATTTGGTAATTATTTAGTAGTGTTATTTCCATAAATATCTTTTCAGACTGGCAATTTAGAAGAAGATAGGATATTATAATGTACCATGAACATGTTACTAGGGTACTTGATGTACCATTTTTAATCAAGGTAATCAATGAGTTACAGGTAAGATAGTGCATATGATTTTGAGTACTGCATCACTTTTGGCTCTCTGTTTCCTGAAACATTTGTGGAGCCAGCAATGAAATGAATGCTCGTTTATGCCTTGCAGTCCACAGAAATACTGCCTTTGAGGAAAGGCATTTTTTGGTGCAGAACCCATATGTCTTTCAATGTCCTCAGTTTCCAATGAAAATGAATGAACCCACCAACTTATGTTCCCTGTCAAGGAAATCTCACTGAAATGAAGAAAGGCTGCTTATCAAAGTTTTAGAACTGGTCTTCAAGGTGACATGTCTGAGTAACTTTAAAGCTCATTTCAAGTTAAAAAAGAAGTTTGATGGATGAGAAGTGGTAAAGTAGACAAACTCTCATTTCAAATATCAAAATAACTCAAAATGTCCATGCTTTAATTACTTTTGTGAAACTGCATATTTTAGACGCATTGAGTTCAGGAAAAGATGGTTAAATGTCATGAAAAATTGAAAATGTATTCGTATTTCTGCAATGATGAAGTGACATTGCATTTCTCGGGTGTCTGCTGTTAGCTGGTTGTTCAAAATTTATTGGCACGATATCCCAGTCAGCCCCAACGTCAACCAACTTCATTAAATATTTCTTCTCTTCTAAGGAAAACAACATGGAAGTGAGATATACTAATAATTAAGTGCTTGAATGACTATCAAAAGAAGCAATTTTTAGGTGTCTAGTATCAAATCTGTCACTTTTCATTTCACTTATAAACAGTATTCCTAGATCTCTAACACATTTTTTCTCATAGATATAATTTATATTAGAAGAGTAGGAATACATTTTTCTTTATTGTAGTTAGGTTTTAAGACATCATTGCATACTTTTGAATTACAGAAGCATGAAGTATAAATGTATCCACTATTAAAATGGTGACTTAAATTGTTTGCCTGTCAAAGAAGGAGGAGGACGAAATCCTGGTAAAAGGTGATTCTAAATCACACATTTTAGCTGTAGTGGGTGAATAATTCTTAGGAAAGAATAATGCCCAAGTTCTTAGAACCAATGAAGGTTTTATTTATCTAAAATTATCACCACCAGCATTGACTTTCAGAGAGTCATAGAATTGGAATTAGTCATTCTATGCTACTCTTAACTGTTTTCTAACCAAAGGATTAACACATTTGAATTAAGAATAACCCATTTCACTGTCATGTCCAATACAAAAGACACTGTTTCGTGAGGTTAACACAATTTACTCACCTCCAATATTTTTTGGTTTGAGTTGTCTTTCAAATAAAGGTGGTGCATTTGTGCTTAACTGTCGGTTCCGCGCAATTTTACTCAATAACAAAATTGTACCATTTGCAAGCAGGTAAACTTCTGTGTTTTTCTGAAATGAACCCTTTATATGGAGAGGATAATCAGATTGTGTTCTTAGTATTGGGTATTGGAATATCATTTGGTTGCAGCATCCCCTTGTAGGCGATCGCCTCCCAGAGGCCTGCATAGAATTTGCTCATATGAAAGGCATGGTTTCAGGGACACTTGGGAGAGTTGTAATGAGGTGAGTATGGCATATTTAAATGATCCTAAATAGTTGCTTAATGTCAAAAGCCGTGAAGTTGACTGGAATGAATGGACCTAGGTGTACACCTTTATCAATTTTCCCCCTCTCATCTGTTGTTTATCCTCCTGAGCCTTCAAAGCCTCCTTTGGCAGGAGGCTGAATCTCAAGGGTACTGAGTAATTGCTTGGTGGTGGTGGTTTCTCTAGATGATTTTACACTTTTCTATCTTTAGAAAATCACTTTGAAAGGCTGTAGAGAGAATAAAATAAAATTTTCAGGAGGGAAATGTTGGAAAACTATTGGATTCAAAGAGTGCTATTTGAAGAGACACTCTATGACTATCTATTACTGATTCCCAAGACTTCTTAGAAATTTACAGTTCATGCTTACCACCAGATATAATGGGGGAAAGCCCTCAATGATTAAAATATTAATTCCATAAAACTTTAAAAATAATTATTTAGTGTGTAAGCAATAGGAAAGAACTTTTTAAAAACAGCCTAGGTCTATGTTATGCAGAAAATATAGTCAAACTAGTTTATTCTGTGATAAAAAAAGATTAGATTTGACATTTAGCATTAATTAGGTTATTGCCTATAGATTTCATTTTTTATTTGAATGTGTTAATTCAGTGGCCTAATACTTGGTGCTGTGTAGGTTTTATAAGAGTATGAATAAAATAAAGCAAAAAAAAAAAAAAAGAAAAAAGAAAGAAAAAGGCCTCTAACCAATTTTTGGTCAATAACTATGGCTTCATTGCAATATGACCTTAGAAATTACAAATAAGTTACCTTATGAAATAATCTAGTGAAAGTTAAATTACAGTGAGTGACAGCTAACTACAAACTTCAGGTTAGGAAGCAGGATATCGCAATCAAAATTGGAAGAGCAGAAGATGAAACTCCAGACTGGAATGATTAAATGTGAATTATCTGTAATATAATTAGATTATTGATTTACATTAAAAAAAGTTAGCATCAAAGAAGATCTGTATAGAGCTAAGAAAAATGGCAGAAAATACGAATTTAGAGTGTTCATTAGATTTTTGAAGGGAAAGAAATATGACATCTTTCATATTTAAATGTTCCAATCACTAGAGCTGTGTGCTGAATTTCTGGACCTGGACTAGGCTTACCCTATGACCTGGGAAAATGAGTTATTAGCATTATTGAACTTTTCCTCTGATTCCTACTAATCTTTGGGTTCCCTGAAACTAAGAAAGGTAGGTTCTGCATAGTTAAGTGAAAATTTTTATCTCTTGTAAATTAAGTTCTCCAAACCAGTTCACTTCTAAGTCTATAAAAATCGAGCTTCTAGACCCAGAATCTAGGAACTCAATTCTTTTACACAGTGGCTCCACAAAATCTATTACCACCAGTGAAATCCTAACTTAACAGGCTTACTAAAATTTTGCTCTAAAGTCATTATTATCAACACCTAATGATATATCTGCACCATATAATTTCAGGATAAAGAATAAAGTTTCATTTGCATACCTATATAGGATTTAAGCGGCATTTGTGCGCCCATGCTTCATGGGGTAAAATTTGGGGTTTTGCCACATTTCCTACACGTTCACGTCTTTGCAAAGATAAGTAAGTCTTCCCTGCACTCCCGCTCCAAAGGACAAAGGAAAAATGCATACACATGAAGGTAATGTCATAAAGTATGATCTCCTTTGGACAAGTTCCCTGAAAGAACTCTTTGGTATCATAGACACCTTAAGGCACTCTGCTGTTATCTGTCCTTCATAGGTTGTCTTGAGAGGTAGCCTCACAGGTCTACAGAATCAGTGGCTGCAATATCTTGCTTCCACTACAGTAAAGAAATAGCTTCTTTGTACTATTACAGCAAGCCATTGTTTATAACCCACCAACTGGGCATGGATCTCAGGAGCTGATGCTGCCTTCTGGAGGTAATATTATGTAATGCAAATTGTAGGTAAGGTTACAATAAACTCCCTACTTAGACATTATGGAGTTATACACTTAAGGACTAATGTGGACCTTAGGGCTTATTTTAGGAGATGACAAACAGGTTTCAATTTCTAGGCTATTTCCAAATGATTGATAGTAGCTGCCAACACAGTAGCTGATGCTCTGTGTTAAGAAAAATCTGAAGCAATGACTAGACTGTAGTCAAGAGTTCCATGTTGAATAGTCATGTATGCCATGTGTGTAATAAAGGGACGGTGTTATATACCTACAAATACAAGCCATTCTTAATCTTGTTCAGGCAACTCATTTTACAGTTGGGGGAAATGTGGTTTAGAGGGATGAACTGCCTTTTTGCTGGTTTACTTGTCTACAGTGAGTCATTCTGGCAAGGGAAAAGAATCATGACTTCTAAAACTTGGGAATTGCTGATCTTTCATTATCGTTTTCACTATGAAAAATCTATTTTATTCTATTATATTTTGGAGTTACTGGGGATTGAACCCGGGACTTTGTACATGGGAAGCAGGCACTCAACCACTGAGCTACACCAGCTCTCTCACTATGAAAAATTTTAAAACAGCACTTACTTGAAGTTCTATTGGATCTTACAGTCCAAAGATTCTTAGATATGCAGTAGTTATAATGACCCTGAGACTAGATCTTAGTCGTAGTGGATATTTAGGAGACAAAACATTTTATGTCAATAAATTGCTATGTTGTTCAATTCAGTTCCAACAGATTATTAAGAGTACATCAACAAATGATAATATGTAATTAGGAAATAAGAGATGATTTTTTATGAACTTTGGTGGTGTATGAAGATGAGTATCTGATAATAGACTTTGAATGCCATGAAGGATTTTGGAATAGCTCAAATAGGCTAGGGTTTCTCAACCTTGGCACTAATGACATTTTTTTTTTTTTTTTTTTTTTTATTATGGGTAAAAATCAAAATTCTCACAATACATACAAACATTTGCAAAATGATATATAAATATATATGCATATATGTGTATTTGCTTACAAAAATGTTATTTATATATATATATACATACATATATTTTAAGAGGTGCTTAGATTACCTAAAATATTACACGGAACCCACTGGGATTCCCATGTTGCCCACCTCCCACACCTCCCACCACATCCAACACAAACATCTCCCACAGTGTGGCCCACCAACCTCAATGAACTTACACATCCTGGAGCCTTGCCACCAACCATAGACCACAGTTCACACTGTAGACCACACTCTCTCCCACTCAGTTCTGAGTGGTGTGTGCTGATTTAAAATGGCCTACATCCATTGCCACAACAGTACTCAGGACAACCTCCAACTCCCAAAGAAGCCCCTGTATTTCAACTGCTCATCCCCTCCCTACCCAAAAACTGTCAAGTGGCCACTGGCTCCACCTCATTGTTATAATTTCTTGCATTGCTAGAATCACCATATGTGAGCAAGAGAATACCATCAAGTCCACTCTAGTCCATAGTTCTTCCCCCAATCCAGAGGCGACTGGGATGGTGATGTCCACTCCAACTCCAAGTGAGAGAGGGCTTATATCCCATGGATATGGTGGGTGGGATGATCCTGCCTGCAGATGCAGGCCCTCTCCATTCCCTGGGATGGCCATTTCCCATCGTTGTCTCCTCACCAGGTGACTTGGATGAGTCCATTGAGCTGTAGGGTAGGAGTTGCAGCTCCACCTAGATTTCATGCACACCTGACACATAGGTAGGCGGGAGGCTCCAGTCTCTGGAAGTATACCTAAGAAACTCCAGCATCACATGTAGGTTTGAATAGAAGGGACTGGTGAACCATGTGCAGGGAGGACTTATTTGAGTCTAATTCTGTCACTCTCAGGAGCACAGATTCCAAAATAGAACCCACTGATAAGGCATCAGTCTCTGGGGCTATCCCCCCTTATATAGGACCAGGGTGTCTCCGGAGCTCTCAGGAACCCCACTGAGAGGGGTGATAGGCACTTAGATGTTCTATGAGCTCCTACTGAGGTGTGCGTAAGAGTTACCTCTGGGATGACCTCCCGACTCTCTTTGAAGTCTCTTAGCCACTTGAACTCATTTGTCTTTCCCATTTCCCCCTTTTATTCAAGGTCTTTTTCCAGTTGTGTTGCCAGTTGGCACTTGGGAAAAGTTTTATTTTGAGCCAGATAATTCTTTGTTGTGGGGGCTGTCCTGGACATTATAAGATGTTTAGCAGCATCCTTAACTTCTCTTCACTAGATGCCACTAGTACTACACCCCCAGTTGTGACAACCAAAAATGTTTCTAGACATTGCCACATGTCCAATGAAGAACTGCTGATCTAAGTACATCAGTAGTTAGAAGCTTCTGAGAATTAAGAATGGAAACATATGATGAGAGATTTTAGGGAGATTAATCTATCATCAGTAGCAGGATGAATTATTTATTTAAAATTTATAACTGGTCTGTTCATAAGATAATTTAGAGTGTTTTAAATGTATAGTTTAAAAAAAGGAGAGAGAATTTAAAAAGAAATGCCTTTTAGAATATTTATTGACCACCCAATATACCCCAGGCACTGGGGATAACAGGGTGACAGGTATGATTCCTGCACATACACAGTCTACAGTCTCCAGGAAAAGGCAATTTAACAAGCAATTACAATGGAGCGGCGATTCTTAAGAGTTAGCACAAATCCTAATCACCTGGAAGGCTTGTTAAATAACAGACTGCTGGCCTCATCCCTAGAGTTACTGATTCGGTAGGTCAGGGTAAGGCCAGAGAACATATATTCTAACACATTCCCTGGTAATGTTGCCGCCCAAGGAACCACACTTCAATAGAGTGTACTATGATAAGGCAATTACCAATTACAACGGGAGTTCACCTGTAGGCCGCCCTAAAGGATGTCCATGATTCAGCTACAAGAATAGGAGGGGGGCGAACCTTGAATCCAAGGGAATTTTGTTCTAGACAGAAGCCTAGAACTGAGAACCAAGATGGCATATAAAAAGTTCCATTTCCCACATTTTTTTAAAAACAGAAACTTATTACTAAAATTTATGTCAATATTTATCATGCAATGACCTTCAGCTCAGCAAACATAAAGCTATGTTTTCTGGACATGCAAACACATATAGAAATATTAAGGTAAAACCTTTGCATACTATTGGTCATACTATGCCTTAATTGTGTCTTTATTTGCATGGCTTTCCAAATGGACTGAGTACGGAGCTTGGGTCTATCTTTTTATTTTATCCCAGTGCCCACTCCAAAGTCTGGCATAGTAAAACTAGTTTGTGGTGAGGGTATCTTCCTGCCTGGATAGAAATGGAGACATATTGATCATATTTTTTTTTCTTTAGTCTTTTGTTTTTTGGTCTCTGTGCCCAATATTTTCATATTCAGGTAACTACTTTGAAAATACTAACACAGTCAGGACTTCCTGAAACTATATTAATACATGCCTCTTTTCATCATTACCATTTTTCCAGTGATGTGCTAATGTTGTCCACATAGTCCTTACATGCTAAGGGTGTCTCTGCTCGTTTGCTCAGAATCTCTCTGTCAGAGAAGCTTAGGGACAGGCTTTTGTTTTGTTTTGTTTTAAGGAGGTACCAGGGATTGAACCTCAGACCTCATACATGGGAAACAGGCACTCAACCCCTGAGCTACACCTCCTCCCTATACAGGGTCTTATAAATGCAAAAGCCTGGTAAAAATAAAGAGATAAATCAGAGACATACTGAATTTTAAACATAGAGCATTTAGAAGTGACTTTAGTAATTGTCATGTCTCATATCCTCCTTATGACAGATGACAAAAAGCTGAATAGGTTCAATAATTTGACTCAGAGCATGCAACTAGGTTGGCAGGATCTGGGATATGAATCCAGGCCGTCAAAGCCTAACCAAGTACTTTTATCTTATTTTGTCAACTTGGCCAATCAGGCAATAAAATTCACTGTGTATCATAGAACAAGCTATATTAATTACTACTGGCAACTAACATCTGAAAAAATTCTAGTTTCCAAACAGGGCTCGATCTGCAGCTATTCCTGCCACACACATCCCTGTGCTCTCTGGTAAGGCATCTCCTCTGTGCACTGAGATATGTATACGTAGATAAGGGAAGAGGAATCCCATTCATCCCTGGGAAGACAAATAATATACCTCATTCTTTGAAATGTCTGACTTTTATGAGAATACTTTAAGGATGGTGGAATTTATTCTGTTCCTACCTTAGAATCATAATCTTCATCAACCTCATTCTTGTTGGAATATAAAGTTTCTGATAGAGCATTTAAATCATTCTCTAGTCCAAATGCTTTAGAGCTGTCCTGCAATTCTCCAAAAGGTTAATTTTACAGTATTTCAGTTTTTTGTTTAACTTTATTTTGTATATTTAATAATTGAAAACATAAACAATAATTAAAAAATAAAAAGAAAATACAGTTGAATAAAAACATACATTTCTCAATTAAATGGACTGGATACATATAAAAATTTGTTTGAATCATAAAATATGTTACACAATATATTTGCTTTTTGAAAGCATATTTCAAATGATTGCAGTTAGCAGTAGCTCAAACTATTAAGAAAATAATAACACTTTGTACTTATCAGGAGCTTTTCCTCACCAGGGATCACAATGCTTTCCAATATGCTCTCCAAGATCCTCAGAACCACCCTGCTGAAATATAGGTTAAGCTTATATATCTGAAAGGGAATTTTTTACTCATAACCAGCCCATATTTTGCGTCTTTTCTTTCTTAATTTCATAGTGAAGCTTTTCCATTAAATCTATAATGGCATTTTTTTTCATTTGAATATTGCAGTCCAGTACTTTTGGAAATTGGGAAGGTTGTTTTTACCAATCAATCACATTCTTTGCTTTTGAAATTCAATAATCAAAACATTTTCCTTTGCATTTTTGGTTTTCTTGTTCTCCTCAGACGTTATTTGAATTTCTTGAAATGCAATTACCATAGCTGTATCTTATAAAAATGCTCTCGCAGTGTGCTGTAAAATAGTGTGATTTCAAATGGTGGAAAAGACGTTGCAAGAACAAAGTTCTTTTCCAGCTCTTCGCTTCATTAAACAGTCTGAAGGGCCTATCCAAAGGCCAAGGCCCTGAATGGTTAGGTTATCACAACGAAAACCTCAGCATCAAGGAACCTACTTCAGCAAAGAGACCCTTTGGTGCCTGTGTGTGGATGATGAAAAATAACAAAAGCTCCCGTCCATTCAAAGAGGAAGCATTCACCCAGTCAGACTGCTTTGTAAAGCAGGATTTAGCATGTGCTTAAAGCACAACAGAACTGAGGAAATAATTTACTCCAGTGTTATTACAAACAGAAAAAATCCATTCCAACTGGAGGACACTGGCTTTGAGATCAGATGTATTAAAGTAGTTAATAAGAATATCACAAATGTGAAGGAGGCATGCCTGATTACAGAAGAACTTAAGGATATAGGTCTAATGTCTTTGAATAAGCAACATTTATTTTTTGGTCTTGGCTATATCCTTGCTATTAATAAAATAAACAGTAAAGTGACCAAATGACAGAATAATCTTTAATAATTTATCCTGCTCAGTAAATCCATTTCGATAAGTATTAGGAGGTTTTAAAATTTTACTCCTCCAAGTATGCAGTAAGAAAAAGATAAGAAGAAAGGTTTATTGTTCATCCTTGCAGATAGATATTTAAAAAGTTATTTGCCAAGTTCACATAAATCATTAAACCTTTTGATCTTCCCTCAGTATAAGAGAAGGAAAATGAATTACAAATATTTATGTAGTGTCTAATGCTCCAGGTGGAATGGTTGAGAACTACTGAGACCTACGTAAAAATAGCAAGATACCAGCAATGTTTTTTTTTTTCCTTTTACTATTTTTATTGGAGAAGTTGAAGATTTACAGAAAATACACAGTTCCCAAATACCACCCCCTCACACACACAGTCTGCCCTAATAATAACAATTTCCATTAGTGTGGTAGCTTTGTTAAAATCAATGAAACAATATTACTATAATTATACCACCAACTATAGTCCAGAGTTTACATTTTGGTTCACAGTTTGTGTTGTACAGTTCTGATTTTTCTTAAATTTTTATTCTAGTGACATATATACATACTAAAATTTCTCCTTTTAACCACATGCAAATATAATTCAGTGGACTGAAAGAGAATAACAGTTATATATGATAGGGGAAGGATAGAGAGATGGAGAGATGACTACTAAGGTTTAGAGTTCTTGTTTTATTATTATTTGGAGTATTGCAAACTCTCTAACGTTGATTGAAGTGATGAATGCAGAACTCTGTGATTATAACAAATACCACTGATTATACGCTTTGGATGGATTGTATGCTTTATGAATATGTTTCAATAAAATTGATTTTATATATATATATATGTAAAATTCAGTGGTACTACATTCATACTGTGGATGCTACCATCATTCCTATCCATTATCAAAACTTTTCTATCACCCCAAACAGAACCTCTACCCATTAAACATTAACTTCTCATTCACAACTATATCCCAGTCCCTGGTAACCAGTATTCTAGTTTCTGACTCTATGAATTAACTTCCTTATTCTAATGCTTTCGCATCAGTGAGGTTATACAATATTTGCCCTTTTTGTGTCTGGCTTATTTCACTCAACATTATGTTCTCAAGGTTCACCCATGTTGTCACATGTATCAGAATTTCATTCCTTTATATGGAGGAATAATATTCCATTGTGTGTATATACCATACTCCATCCATTTATGGGTTGATTGGCACTTGGTTTCCTGCCATCTTTTGGCAACTGTAAATAAGGCCACTATGAACATTGGTGTGCACATATCTGTTCAAGTCCTTGCTTTCAATTCTTTTGGATAAATACCTAGAAATAGTATAGCCAAGTCTTATGGAAATTCTATACTTAACTTTCGGAGGAACTGCCAAACTGTCTTCCACAGCATCTTCCCTAGGGTGATGAATGAGTATTCCTATTTTCTCCACAACATTTGCATCACTTGCAATTTTCTGTTTTTTTTTTTTTTTTAATTGGTAGGTGCTTATGGGTGTGAAATGGTATCTCATTGTGGTTTTGATTTTCATTTCCCTAATAGCTAATTATGTTGAATATATTTTCATATGCTTTTTGTCTATCATTTGGAGAAATTTCTATTAAAGTCTTTTGCCCATTTTTAATTGAGTTGCTTGTCTTTTTTGTTTTTGAGTTGTAGCATTTTAAAAATATATTCTGGATATTAAATCATTAGAGGATATGTGGTTTCAAAATATTTTCTCCCATTCTGTAAATTGTCTTTCACTTTCATGATGAAGTCCTTCTTTGCACAAAAATATTTAATTTTGATGAAGTCCCATTTATCTATTTTTTTTTTTCCTTTGGTCTCTTGTGATTTTGGTTAAAGTCTGAGAAACAATTGCTTAACACAAAGTCCTGAAGATGCATCCTTTGCTTTCTTTTAGAAGTTTTATAGTTTAGGATCACCTATTTAGGTATTTGATCAATTTTTTTTTTCTTTTGACAATTTACTTCACACACTGTACAATCCATCCAAAGTGTACAATCAGTGGCTTTCAGTATAATCACAGAGTTGTGCACTCATCACAATAATCAATTTTAGAACATTTTCATTATTCCAATAAGAAAAATATCATGACCTTTATACCTTCCTGTTATTGACCCTTAGCATTGGCATAGTACCTTTGTTACAATTGATGAAGGAATGTTACAATATTACCATAAACTATAGTCCATAGTTTACATTAGTTGTATTTTCCCCACATACCACCATATTATTAACACCTTATAGTGATATAGGTTTGTTTTAGTTCATGGAAGAATATGCTTGTTTTTCTACTATTAACCACATAGATCATCCACAACTGGGGTCATTATGTTATAGAACACCAAGTTTATCCTTTTACCTTTCCTTCTCTTGACATATACCACCATAAAGCTCCCTGTTCAACCACATTCACATCCATAAATCGGTGCTGTTGATACAAAAATGTGTTACCATCATCTCTATCCATTTCTAGACATTTATAATTAAACATTAAAAATTTTACAGGCATTTAGCTTCAGCTTTCCATTCTCAACCCTCATTCTATCTCCTGGTAACCTATGTTCTAGATTTTAACTCCATGAGTTTACTCATTTTAATTAGTTCATATTAGTGAGACCATACAATATTCGTCCTTTTGTGTTTGTGTTTGGCTTATTCACTCAGCGTAATGTCCTCAGGGTTCATTGATTTTGTTACGTGCATCAGGATTTCATTCCTTCTTACAGATGAATAATATTCCATCGTATGTATATACCGCATTTTGTTTATCCATTCATTGGTTGATGGACACTTGGGTTGCTACCATCTTTTGGCAATTGTGAGTAATGCCACTATTAACATCGATGTGCAAAAGTGTGTTCGATTCCCTGCTTTCAGTTCTTCTGAATATATTCCTAGTAGCGGGATTGCTGGATCATAGGGCAGTTCTATATTTAGCTTCCTGAGGAACCACCAAACTGTTTCACAGCCGCTGTACCATTCTACATTCCCACCAACAGTGTTCCTATTTCTCTACATCCTCTCCAACACTTGTAGTTTTCTGCTTTTTTAATAGTGGTCAATCTATAAGGTATGAAATGATACCTCATTGTAGTTTTGACTCGCATTTCACTAATAGCTAGTGATGTTGAACATCTTGTCATGTGCTTTTTAGCCATTTGTATTTCCTCTTTGGGAAAATGTCTATTGAAGTCTTTTGCCCATTTTTAAATTGGTTGTCTTTTTATTGTTGAGTTAAGGATCTCTTTATATATTCTGGATATTAAACCTTATCAGATACGTGGTTTTCAAATATTTTCTCCCATTGAGTAGGCTGCCTTTTCTCCTTCTTGACAAAGTTATTTGAAGCACAAAAGTTTTTAGTTTTGAGGAGGTCCCATTTATCTATTATTTCTTTCATTGCTCATGCTTTGGAGTGAGGTCTAAGAAACCAACTTCTACCACAAGATCTGAAGATTTGTCCCTACATTTTCTTCTAGGAGTTTTATGGTTCTGGCTCTTACATTTAGGTCTTTGATCCACCTTGAGTTAATTTTTATATATGGCGTGAGGTAGTTATACATGCTGTTTTGTTTTTTTAAGATTTATTTGAATTATTTATTTAATTTATCCCCCACCCCTCCCCAGATGGTTCTCTTACCTGTCTGCTCATTGTTTGCTCACCTTTCTCCAGGAGGCACTTGGAACCAAACTCAGGACCTCTCACTTGGGAGGGCAATGCTGAACAGACTGAGCCACATCCGCTCCCTGCAGGCTGCGGCATCTGCTGGCTTTGTGGCATCTGCACATTTAGGCAACTGCTTGATGCGGTGGGGTGCGGGCATCTAGCTCTCATTGTGGTGGGTGCAGGTGACTGCCTGTCCTCCCCAGGAAGCACTGGGGCACCAACCTGGGACCTCCCATGTGGTAGGCGGGAGCTTAATCACTTGAGCCACATCTGCTTCCCCCATGCTGTTTTGATTATAGTAAGTTTGTAATACATTTTGAAATTGGTAAGTGTTATCCCTCCAATCTCATTCTTCTTTTTCAAGATGGTTTTGGGCATTTGGGGGTCTCTTACTCTGCCATATAAATTTGATGATTGGTTTTTCCTTTTTGCAAAGAAGGCTGTTGGAATTTTGATTGGGATTGCATTGAATCAGTAATTTGGTTTGGGTAAAATTGACATACTAACATTTAATCTTCCATTCCATGAACACAGAATATCTTTCCATTTAGTTAAGTCTTCTTTTATTTCTTTTTAGCAATGTTTTGTAGTTTTCCATATATAGTGCTTTGCATCCTTGGCTAAATTTATTCTTAGTTATTTGATTCATTTAGTTGCTACTGTAAATGAATTTCTTTCTTCATTTCTTCTACAGATTATGCATTACTAGTGTATAAAAACACTCTTGCTCTTGCATGCTGATCTTGTACTCCACTACTTTGCTGAATTCATTTATTAGCTCTCATTGCTTTATAGTGGATTTTTCAGGATTTTCTATATATAAGGATCATGTTAACTGCAAAGAGGAAAATTTCAATTCTTTCTTTCCAATTTCAGTGCCTTTTATTTCTTCTTTCTTCCCTCTCTCCCTTTATCCCTCCCTTTCTTTCTTTCTTTTTTTATTTTTTTTTTTTTTTTTTTGCCTAGTTGGTCTAGCTAGAATTTCCATCCCGGTACAATGTTGAATAACAGTGGTGGCAGTAGTCAACTTTATCTTGTTCCTGGTCTTAGAGGGAAAACTTTCAGTCTTTCACCATTGAATATGAAGTTAGCTATGAGTTTTTCATAAATGCCCTTTATCATGTTGAGAAAGTTTCTTTCTCTTCCTAGTTTTCTAAGTGTTTTTATCAAAAAGTGGTGCTGGATTTTGTCAAATGCTTTTTATGCATCAGTTGAGCTGATCATGTGGTATTTTTTCCCTTCATTCTATTAACAGTGTATACTATATTAATTGCTTTTCTCGTGTTGACCCATATTTGCATACCTGGAATAAATTTTGCTTGATAATGGTGTATAATTCTTCAAGTGTGCTATTGGATATGTTTGCTATTATTTTGTAGAGGATTTTTGCATCTGTATTCATAAGGGATATTGGTCTGTAGTTTTCTTTTCTTGTGGTATCTTTATCTGGCTTTGGGATGCTGGTGATATTGGCCTTATAGAATGAGTTAGGGAGTATCACCTCCTCTTCAATTTTTTGGAAGAGTTTGAGCAGGATTAGTGTTACTTCTTGGAATGTTTGGGAAAATTCACATTTGAAGCCATCTGGTCCTGGGTTTTTCTTTGTTGGAAGATTTTTTATCTTTACTTGTTAGTGATCTGGTGAGAGCTTCTATTTCTTCTTGAATTAGTTTAGGCAGTTTGTGTATTTTCAGGAATTTGTCCAATTCACCTATACTATATAATTTGTTGTCTCACAGTTGTTCACAGTATCCTTTTATAATCCTTTTTATTTCTGTAGGGTCAGTATTTATTGTCCCCACTTTCATTTCTGATTTTAGTTACTTTTGACTTCTTTCTGTTTTTCTTTGTCAGTTTAGAGAAAGCTTTGTCAATTTTATTGATCTTTTCAAAGAACCAACTTTTTTTTTTTTTTTAATTCTCTCTATTGTTTTTATTCTCTGTTTCATTTAATTCTACTCTAATCTTTGTTATTTCCTGCCTTCACCTTGCTTGGGGTTTAGTTTGCTTTTCTTTTTCTAGATTCTCCAATTGTGAGGTTAGGTCTCTGATTTCAGATCTTCCTTCTTTTATAATGTAAGCATTTAGATATATAAATTTCCCTCTTATCACTGCCCTTGCTACAACCCATAAAATGTGTTTTCATTTTCATTTGCTTCAAGATATTCCATATTTCACCTGTGATTTCTTCTTGACCCATTGGCTGTTTAAGAGTATGTTGTCTCATTTCCACTATTTGGGAATTTTCCAGTTCTTTCTCTGGTATTGATTTCTAGCTTTATTCCATTGTTGTTGAGTAAATACATTGTATGATTTCAATACTTTCAAATGTATTGAGACATGTTTGCTCTATCCTGAGAATGATCCACATGTATTGTGCTGCTTTTGGGTCAAGGGTTCACTATATAGTTGTTAGGTCTAGTTGGTTTATAGTATAATATAATATAATATGGGATAGTTCATGTCTTCTATTTTATTATTAATATTCTGTCTAAATTTTCTATTCATTAATGAAAGTGTTTTATTGAAGTCTTCTCCTAATCATGTAGAAGCATCTATTTCTCCCTTCATATCTGCCAATATTTGCTTCACATATTTTGGACCTCTGCTGTTAGGTACCTAATAATTATAATGGTTATTTATTCTGGTTGAATTGACATATTTATCATTATACAATGGCCTTCTTTGTTCCTCTTAATCATTTTTTTACTTACAGTTTATTTTGTCTCATATTAATATAGCTATTCTAGCTCTCTTTTTGTTACCATTTGCATGATATATATTTTTTCCCATCCTTTCACTTTCAACCTACTTGTGTCTTTGAATTTAAGGTGTATCTCTTATAAACAACATATAGTTGAGTTATGGTTTATTATTCATTGCTCCAATCTGGAGAATTAAATCCATTTACATTTAAATTAATTATTGATAATGCTGGACTTTCTTCTGCCATATTGCTATTTAGTCTTCATAAGTCTTAGAACTTTTTTTGTCCCTCATATCTTCCATTAAAGCCTACTTTCAAATTTATTTGATTTTTTGTGTTGTTCCATTTTCAGTCTCTTCTCATTTCTTTCTGTACATATGGTTCCTATATTTTCTTTAGGTTACCATGGGGCTTAAATTTAACATCCTAAAAATATACCAATCACATTTAATTTGATACCAACTGAATTTCAGTAGCATACACTGTTCCCATACTCTTCTGTCCCCCCCACCTTTTTTTGGTACTTGTTACAATTACTATCTTTATATATTTTATATTAAAATCAGAGATTTACCATTACTATTATCATTACCATTTTGCATTTTAGAACCTGTAAGAAGTAAAATGTGAACTTACATACCAAAAATTATATAAGACAAGAGTACCGGCATTTATTATTATTTACATCGTTATATTTGCTGGGGGGCTTTATTTCTTTATGCTGCTTGATCCACTGTAGTGTTCTCTTTTCTTTCAGTCTTATGAAGTCCCTTTAGCATTTGCTCATAGGGCATGTCTAGTGGTGATGAGCTCCCTCAGCTTTTGTTTATCTGGGAATGTCTTAATCTTTCCCTTATTTTTGAAAGGTAGTCTCACCAAATATAGAATTCTTACTTGGCAACTTTTTCTTTCAGCACTTTAAACACATCATCCTACTACCTTCTTGATTTCTCATGAGGGCTCTCGTGTAAAAGGCTTTACTATTGCAGCTCTCAGAACTGTCTCTTTATCCTTGGCAGTTTTCAGAATGCTCTCTGTCCTGGGCATTAAACAGTTTGACTACTTTGTGTCTAGGCATGGTTCTTTTTGCGTTTACCCTGTTTGTAGTTCTTTGGTCTTCCTGAATATGCATATTCACGCCTTTCATTAATTGGAAAGTTTTCTGCCATTATTTCTTTGAATATCCTTCTGCCCCTTTTTTCTCTTTCTTCTCCTTCTGGGATTCCCATAATGTGCACATTGGTACACTTAATGTGTCCCATAATTTTTTTATGGGACACAACTTTTTTAAAATCTTTTTTTTTTTTTTTCTGTTCCTCTGCCTGAGTCATCTCAATTGTCTTTTCTTTAGGATTCACTGAATCTTCTGCCAGCTGCTACCTGCTGTTGAAACCCTCCAGGGAATATTTCATTTCAGATATTGTGGTAATTAATTCCAATATTTCTGTTCAGTTCCTTTTTAAAATTTCTATCACTTTTTGAGATTCTCATATTGTTGATTGTTTTCTTCACATCTTTTAGTTCTTTGTACATGTCTTCCTTTATCTACTCAAGCATAATGAGAATCAATTTTTTTAAGGCTTTGTCCAGGATGTTCAGAATCTGGTCTTCTTTATTGATGGTTTCTTGATTTTTATCTTCTTTTGGATGGGTCATCATTTCCTGTTACTTTGTTTGTCTTATAATCTTTTGTTGTGTACCATACATTTAAAATGTTTAAAGTGTTAACTCTAGGATTTTTCCACTGAGTTATCTGTTCCTTAAGTTTGTATCCAGATATTGATATAACAGAGTTTTTTTTGAGTGCCAGGAGCTGAAAAAAAACAAACTAATGCAAAAACACTTTTCACTGTCTTTGGAAATTGGTCTGCTTTGGCTGGTTCATTCCTTCTGAGTTTAGCTCTCCAATCAAGAAGGTCAGCCTGAGGCAAATACAAAGTGCAGGGTCCTCTCTGTCTTTTCTGAGACTGTGGCTTGTTCTGACCTTGTGCTTGCTCCTGGCCATAAGAAATAATATATTTAGAGGAATTAGAATATCTTCTCTACTCCTTATGAAATACACTTTCTCCCACCTCCCAGTTGCTTTAGTATATGACTTAAAGCAGGTAATCTTTTGCCTCAAGCCACTTTGACTTAATTGTTTCTTACAGCAAACTGCCTTTGCCTGCAGGTCAAGTTGTGGGAAGGTAAGCCAGAAAGGAATTAAGTCTTTCAGGTTGCCACCACTTGATATATTGGTATAAACATACAGACACCCCAATATGCTCATAAGTGTTAGTCTATTCCCACTGGAACAGATCCAGGGGTCCACAATGGGATCACAAGCAGGTTAAGCACCATGGCAGGGAGAGGGTGGGTAAAGGGTCAGCAAAGATTCCACAAGCTTCTCTTACCATTTTTAAAGCTGCATTTTATTGATTTGGCACTTGCCCAGTTACTGAAACCATTTATCTGTTTTCTGGAGTTTTGAGGAAGACGGTTCTGCTAGTTTATGGTAGTTGTTCAAAAGTTATCCAAGAGAATGGCACCCTGGAGTATCTTATGCTACCATCTTGGCTGACCAGAATTCAGAAGGAATGTTTTGAACAGGGGCGAGTTAATATTCATCTCAGGATTTTCCATTTTCTACTGCAAACAAAATTGGTGGGGAAAATTTCTTTGAGTATACAAATAATGAATTTAATCATTTATCATCAATTTAATAATGAAAATGTTGTTATAATTTTTCATTATTTTAGAACTTTTATTTTTGTTAATATAATGATCATAGTAAGACAATGCAAGCTTCATTATTAACAAGTTCTAATTATTGTGCTTTATGGAAATAGATGCAAGAGTCAGCCCTTTGCTAAGCACTAGATCTTTTCTCAATGATACTTGTTCTCCAGATGCAAAACACTAGACTTGAGTCAAAAATTAGTTTTTTTCTGTGGTCTACTCCCACATATACAAAATTTCTTTATTTTTTATGGTGGGAAAAGTTGCTATGAAAATAAGTAATGCACAGATTGAAATACAAGAAAATAAGCATGTGGTATTTTTCTGTTTGCTTGTTTGTTTATATTGCAAAATGCCTTATACTTGGTGTTAAAATCTTCAGTGCACCCATCCAAGTGCACCAAATTCTCCTTTTTTTTTTTTTTTAAAGCTCTTCCAATCCCTTAATATTGTTCTCATTTCAGAAACTCTATATAACTGAGATTAAATTTAACAGAAATGGAATTCTCAGTAGACATAACATTCTCTACATTTATAAAGAAGAATTTTAGGCCAGAATCTGATGAACTGATCTTATTGCTTCTGCAAAAGTTAGATAAGCTTAGAGTCACCCATTGCTAGAATAGACAGAGCTTTAGAAAAATCAGGCTTTAGCCTGCATCAAATGTACTTATCCCATTTACATATTTCTGTTTTCTTTACACCAAATCCAATTTATTTTTTTTAAATATATTTTTAAATTTTATTTTTAAAAGATACTTAGATTACATAAAATGTTACATAAAAAAATATAAGGGATTCCCACGTGCCTCACTCCCCACACCTCCCACTTTTCCCCACATTAGCAACTTCTTTCATTAGTATGGTATATTCATTGCAATTGATGAACACATTTTGGAACACTGCCACTAAGCATGGATTATAGTTTACACTCTCTCCCACTCAATTCTGTAGGTTATGGTAGTATATATAATGGCCTGTGTCTGTTGTTGCAATGTCATTCAGGTCAATTCTAAGTCCTGAAAATGCCCCCATATTATACCTCTTTTTCCCTCTCCCTGACTTTAGCACCTCCAGTGGCCACTGTCTCCACATGGATGATATAATTTCTTCCATTGCTAGAATCACAATAAGTCTATAGTAGAATAACAGTAAGTCTACTCTAGTACATATTTTATTCCCCAATCCTGAGGATTCTGGGATGGTGATGCCCACTCCACCTCTAATTGAGAGGGGGCTTCAATCCCATATGGATGATGGATGGGACTCTCTTGCTTGCAGTCCAAATCTAATTTAAATAAGACATCATTTTCAATTTCATATATTTTACTAAATCATTAGTAAGGTATGCAAAGCTGCAATGTTTGTCTAAAGTCCTGCAATTGACCCAAATGTCTATTTTTGCTTACATTCCTGTAACTTTACATGATCTTTATTAACTCAAAGGATCTGTATGATGCTTGTATGAGCAGGGGCATAGCCTCCAGAGTCACCTTCATAATTTAACCATTGTGGAGACTGATTGCCCTGACATCTTGCCATTTTGTTTTAAATACATTTCATTTCCTGTAAGCTCAGAAATTCAGCTGGCCTGCGGCTCTTCCGGGTCATACCTGTTTTTCTTGTGGTCTACCATATTGGTCACCTTCCTAACATCAGTCATTCTGTATAGAATGGTTTAAGGAACAGTAGAAATGATGTTGAAAGTACAAGCCTAGATATAATTAAGGCCACGATAAAGCTATTCAACAACACATGCCTCCCTCAGAGATAGAGACAAACGAATGCTTGCTGGATGGAATTTGTTAGCCACATTGCCATTTTGGAGTTTCATTTAGTTTGCAGCTTTATGGATCACATAGGGCAGCATTCTATTATTTGACCCTCTTTTTGTTCTTCTGTGTGTTATGTCATAAAATCAATCAAACATAAAGTATCTGCTTTGGTTTACTATACCCAATAACATGAAAATCAATTTATCAGTCAATCAATCTTGGCTCACAGAGATATGATCTATAACTTAGCCCAACATGGATTCCAAGAAAAACTAACATTGAAGTGAAGTAAAGGGTAGAGAAGGTCCATTAGGTTTCTTTTATTAGCCCCCCCCCCCAACTGGGTTCAGTACCTGATTATCATAAATTCCATCCTGTTTTCTTTGAGACTGAAGGCATGTGGAATACTACTTATTTCACAGTGTCATTGCAATACATCTAGTTTTTATATTTCATTAACAAAAATGGCAATAAAATTGACATCAAATTTATGCAGCCAGGCCGAGAATGTGTCTGAGATGTTTGATAGCTTTGTGTCAGCCAAGTGAAATATGATGTTTGACAAAATCCTCCTTATGATATATGACACTTAGATTTGCTACTGCACATTTCATCATCACTAAAACATGATTTATATTGTATTCTTCATCACTGAAATAAAACCCTGAACAAATCCTTCTCACTATCTTTCTAGATCTTTCATCTTATTAATGATCTTTTAAGGATGAGAAGAATGACTGCTAATAACCACCTATGCAGATAATAATATGCTAATAAATAATTATCTTCTAAGTTTATGGACATGCTCCTTCCCACCCCACTTGATGTTATATGAAGATAAATATAAGAATATACAGAGATGGGATTTTCAGTACTTACGGGCAGACAATTGGACAATCCTGATTAAAAGAATCATACTATTTAAGTACCAAATGGCATTCAAGGTCTTTTAGTATTTCTCCAAACTATCTTTGACCTTCATACCAGCCATCTCTCTTCCCTACCTCCATGTGGCCATATTGCATGCTGTTTCCAAAATTCCTACACTCTGCCACATAACTTGCTATTTCTAAAATATTTGTGTTTTCATCCAAGCTATCCCTGTTCCTAATACATCGGATTAACCCCACAGAAACACTGAAACATTTCCTCTTCTTGGAAGTCTTCTTGTCAACTCCTGTAGTGGGACATATATATTCCACACACACACATATACATAAATATATGCACATAGCACTTAGCACATTCAGTAATGTTTGTTTTCATGCTCTTTTCTTCAAAGGCAGACATTTTTCAAACTAATATTTGAAATCATAGCAGCAAGCAAAATATTTACCACTTGGGCACACAAGTGGTTTGATAAATGATTAAAGTAGAATGTAATGACTGTACAAAATATTTTAAAGAAAGGAGATACTAGTATTACAATTAATATCCAATACTGTTGCTGGGTAATACTCAGTTTGTAGCAGTTTGGCAGTTTGATATAATTATGAATTCCAAAAATAGATATTGGATCATGCTTGTAAACTGTTCCGTTCATCTGGGCATGATTAAGTTATGATTAGGGCTTTGATTGGGCCACTTCAGTAGGGTATTGAGCCCCGCCCCTTGGTGGGTGGGGTCTTAAAGATAAAATATATGGCAAAGGACAGAGTTGGAGTAGTTTTGATGTTGGAGTTCTGATGCTGAGTGTTAATGCTGGAGCCCAGGGGCGTAAGCACACAGAGGACCTTGGTCATGAGGAAGGAGAGAAGGTTCCAGGAAAAGGGATGAGCCATTTGCCTGATGGTTCACAGCTGGCCTTGTAGAGTGAGGCAAAGCCTAGAGAGCCTCATAGTCTACAGCTAACCTTGTGGAGGAAACAGAGAAGCTGAGCCTGGAGAGAAACAGAGCCCTGGGAAGAGAGGAACCCAAGAAGCCTGAACCCTGGCAAATGTTGGCAGCTGTCTTGCTCCAACACGTGGCAAAAGACTTTGGTAAAGGAAGAAACTTATGCTTTATGGCCTGGTAACTGTAAGCTTCTACCCCAAATAAATACCTTTTATAAAGACCAACAGATTTCTGGTATTTTGCATCAGCACCCCTTTTGGCTGACTAATACATAATTTTAACTCCCTTTTATATGCCAGCTGTTTTTGATTGCTGTGGTCACTTAATACAGTAATAGCTGTGGACCAGAGAGAGCCCTCTTTTGTTACTTCTTGCTTGTTTTCTGGTGTCCCCATAATAATGGAAGCTCCTTGAGGGTATAGTCTTCAACTGATTTTTCACTGTATCCCCAATCTAGTACTGTACATAGCACTGAGTGGGTGATCAATAAATATTTGTTGAGTGAACACCCAGTCTCGATTCACTACTGACTCTATGTGCACTTAAAAAATTCCCTCTACCAATCCAAGTATTCCAAACATTTCAGCAGTGGTGGTGTAGACTTGGAAATTTTCCTGCCCTTGGAGACATCCAAGAGCAGTCTTTTAGGCTAGCATATAGCCATCCTGGTGGTGTTTCTCCAGGAAGGCACAACACAAGTTCTGATATATATAATAAGTAAAAATACCCAGTTAGATGATTTTCACTTAAAATAAAAATACAAGGTTGTGTTTGTTTGTTTGTTTGTTGTTTGTTTGCATAGTTGCAAATTTTCCCAACAGAGTTTAAGGTATACTTGGGGTACAAGAGAACTAATGTCATGATCTCTGCCACAAACCCAGCAGGTAATTGCCTCTATCTTAAAAATGCAGATTGTATCAGGAATTTTTATTCTAGAAAAACCATAAAAATTAGAAAAATCTGGGAAGCACCCAGAAAAATGGCATATTCGATGCTCAACCTCAAAAATTCCAATTTATGAACTATTTTACCATGTATCAGGAAATTATTTGAAAGATTTCACTTTAAATTCCCAGGATTTTTGTTTCAAAAAATTTGGCTATATATATGAGTATCATAGATGTTGACAAATTCAAATTTTAAGATGTTAGAAAGATTTCAATCTCCATTTTACACATTAAGGGGTAATAGTAAGTATGTTTATTGTGTAATGTGAATATGGTAAAAACAACAAAATTATCATTCTTAATTGTTGGAAGATATAATTCCTTGGACTTTATATTAGTCAGCCAAAGGTGTGCTGATACAAACTACCAGAACTCTGTTGGCTTTTATAAAGGATATTTATTTGGGATAGAAGCGTACAGTCACAAGGCCATAAACAGTAAGTTACTTCCCTTACCAAAGTCGGTTGCAACGTGTTGGTGAAAGATGGCTGCCGGTCTCTGCAAGGGTTCAGGCTTCCTTTTCCTCTTAATGCTCCATGGTTCCAGCTTCTTCCAATCTCAGCTATAGGCTAGCATAAGGCTTGTCTCTTTTCCCAGGGGATCATCTCTTTCCAGGCTCAGTTGCTCTCTCCACTAGGCCAGCTGTAAACTATCAGGTGAATGGCTCGGCTCTCTCCCCAGGGCTCCAGTGTCAAAACTAAACTCTCTCTTTTGCCCTTTGCTGTGTCGTTTTCTGTGTGAGTGTCTGCTCACCAAGGGGAGAGCAAGACTGACATGACTGGAATCAAAGCCTTAATCTTAATTTAATCAAGTATAAGCGAAACCTCTGAATTTAATTCAATCAAAGGGTATCACACACAGAGGAACAGACCAGTTTACAAATATAATCAATATTTATTTATGTAATTCATCAATAATATCAAACTGCCAGAGTCTCCCTTTCCTCCAAAAATAAGGACCCTGCCTCAGTTGTATACTCCTTCCCTTTACCATTAACTTTCTTGGAAGAGTCATCATCACTAACTCTGTCAACTTCGATTTTGCAAATGTACTAAGTCTCCTAGAAGTAATTTGCACTTCATCATGCTTATGAGTCCTCCTATGATACCCATTTGCCAGATTAATCTCCTCATATATAGGGGGAAAACAGATTAAAATATATTTTGTGTCACATCTTAGAAAATTTTTATTTGGACTGCAAGTCACTCACCTTAGGCCTCAGCTCTAAGCCATGGAATCTGACCACACTTGCTTTATTAATATTTCCCTACTACCATAGCCCCCCACTTTTGAGATCACAGATGAATATTTTTGGATCAGGGTCTGCCTTAAATGATGATGGGAGTGTACATTAGTCAGCCAAAGTGGTGCTGAGTTTATAATCTGAGTTTTTGACTGTCAGGACAAAACTCATTTTTTTTTTTCTGTCCCTCTCTGGTCTCAGTAAAGTCACTAAGTATTTCCTAAAATGAACTCCATCATTCTACTTCTTGTGTGTGTATTTTAATTTTAGTCCTTGTTCCTGGGATACCACCTCCTCTCTCTACTTTTTGTTCCTTTTACCAGCTCAGAACCTCTTCTTGTATAGAATTTTTGTATAGAATTTTATCCTACTCATTGATATTCTTTGTTTCAACTCTTATGACATTTATTGTTTATATCAAGACTATAAACATTGCTACCTTGCTTTACTCTTTATATTTTCCCAAATATATTATGTCTTCCCAACTATATTATAAGATTACCTCTGTCATAAGATAGGATCTCTATCATCAGGAGTGAGGTGGAATTAGTTGTGGGTCATGCTAAGGCCTAGGAAGCCAAATCCAGTAGGGAAGTTGAAGAAGAAACTAGGTCTAAAAGGAAAGCACTAACCTAGATATCAGAGCACACCTTTGAGGAGTGGGGCAGAAGTCCACTCAGATTTCCTTTGGCAGTGTTTCTGTCCACCTAGCTTCAATCTTTATGAGAGGCACACCAACAATTATACTGCTTAAGTGGAATGCTCAAAGTCAGGTGGGACACAGGGACTCCTGGGTATAGATTGGAGTCAGGACTAGAAGGTGAAGCTGAAAAGAAATAAGCATGATGATAGAGCCCTACCTCAAGGGGCTTGTTAAGACTTTAATCCCAAGAAAAAAAAAAAAATCCAAACTGAAAACAGAGTCAAAAGTCTAGTTATAAAGACTGGTCCAGTGTGGTAAAGGCAAAGAGAATCCTGTGATTTTGCAACTCATGGATTCACAGCTCTCATGGAATCAGCAAGACCCCTTGGCTGATTGGCCTGAGAAGACTGATACACAAGTTCCTTTGGTCAGGTTTGCTGTGTGTATTGGTGGGACTCAACCTTATGCTAAACATGTGACCCTCCACAGATAAGAGGGTCTGGGGAAGACAGGAACTAATATTCTTCTATTATGCCTCTTTTGATCCCAAACTGCTAGCACAGTTTTCAGTTCACATCTGGCACTTAACACATTTGTTGCTGATTCTTGAAGAGGATTGCAAGTCATTTTGAGTTTACTTAATGCACTTACGGTAGTAAAACCATGGCAGTTGAGGACAGGGAAGGCAGATGAAGAATATGTTTGGGGCAAAAGGTATGGATGGAGAGGTGAATGCCAGTGCTTTAATGCTTTTCAGTAAGATCAACAGTGTATGGCTGAGATGCAGCTCTTCAATTTTCTGCCATTAAAAGGCTGACTTATTAATAGTGAAAACAAAAGAAAGGAAGAGAAGAAAGGGCATGGAAAGAGGAGAATGGAAGATCCTAAATGTCAGCAGCAGTGGTTCAGTCATCTCCTAGACCAGGCTTGGTCTATTCTATGGTGAACTCCTGGGAGCATGTTAATTGATTGACTGGAAAAAGGAGACAGTTCTTTTGAGGTGGAAAGGTAATATTCATATAGCATGGTGGCATGAGATTTTACCATCCATAAAATGGATTTGAGGAAATATGCTGAAGAAATGTTTTCTTTATGTGTCTACAACATCAAATTCACATTCAGTAAAAAGGCAGAGAAAAGATCATTACAGGTAGAAAATGTACTGAATACCTCTTTAATCTAATGTCACCGATTTAGATAAGGAAATGGCATACCATCACCGAGAGGGTAGACACCCTGATTATGGCCACCCACCAAGCCAAAGATGGATCCAAGAACACATTTCGTCCTATTTTGGCTCCTAGTCACCTGTTACTTAACACTCTTCCCTATGAAAAAAGCAAAGAGACATATGGTCAGACAAGAAAGCAATATCTGTGAGTTAAAGAAATGGGCAGCTTTTATCTGCTTATATAAATAATGTATTTACATTTAAGGTGTGTGGGGGAGAGTCTTCCTTGGCTTAGAATCCTACTTAGAGTTAATTTTAAGCTCTGTTAGTATTGAATTCTTGCTGATATTTTTTGGGGCAAAATGGAACCCAATTTCAGCCCCCATGGAATTTCCTACTTGCCCTCCCACTCTGAAGCCCTACTCCAAATAAAATTTATGAGTGTTTATTTAAACCACATTCTTTTATAACAAACTGGGATTTGTTATTAGAGCTGCTGATTGAACACTTTAATTTACAAATAGGTTTCCCAAAGCTTCATAAAGCCACCAGATGCAAAGAAAAGTGGCCGCATCACCGTGTTCAGCCTGTTTAATGCAGGCAATATTGTAAACAGCACTCTGGGGGAAGGTTTCAGAAGTGCATTTAATTGCATTTTCCACTTCTCGTAACAGCAAGGGATTAAGCTGAGATGGAACGTAATGGAACCTGCTCCATCCTATCTGCTTAAAGGGAGAAAGAAGAGGCATACATGATGGTGAGCTTGGCAGGAAAAAAAAAAAACTATCATCTTTATTTGAAGAAGCTCACAAATGACCAAAAACTAATGAATTTATTTACATTTTAAGTTTTCTGGTGGTTGGTTTGCAGCAACACACACCAAAAGGAAAGTCACCTTTATTAAAAATAACTCTTAGAATGGAGGCATGATTTCAAAAATGAATTCTCATATATACTTTATATGAAGCACCATTTTAATTTTTATGTCACCATGATCTATGTAATATATGATAAGAAATATATGCACTGTAGAAACAGTTGAGTCCTGTTTCCTGAGCTTTCAGTTTATTGGGGGCTGCTGAACTACTATGAGGCATAAAAGAAACCCTGCTTGGAAACAAAGCTGAGTTAGGCATTAGTTTGCAACATCCCCAATTAAGTCAAATTCTCTTAGCAATACATCTATTACATCATTGCCATAGATTCTGCCTACATACATCCTCTGTAGTCCATGCCAAATCATGTTACTTTAATTCTTATATTTAATCTTATAAAGTTGGGGCTACATAAATAGATTAGTGCTTAGGTAGTATGTCAAAAATGAAGTTTTGCTTCATTTTGAAGCATGTTAGCATTGCTTGGATAATTATTAGAAATGAATATTCTCAGGTCTCAAACTTAGTGAATTCAAATCTGTGTTTTTCCCCACGTGATTATTCTACACACTAAAGTCTGAAAGCTGATGTTTCAGAAGAATACTAACAGTCCTATTTGGTCTGGCTCAAGATTTTATTGGGCTAGTTAGAAATTGTTCCAACAAGAATTGGCAAGCAGAACCAAAATGACGTAAACTAATGTTTGCGACTTAAATTGGAAGAAGATCTTTAAGTCCACCTTTTTTTTTTTTTTTTACTATAATTTGTTGCAAGTGTCAGTTCATGCCGAAGAGCTGGACACATCAGATCCATCTTCGAAACTTATATTCTTTCACTCTCTAACATTGTAAAGTTATCAAATGTATTGGGGTAAACGAATTACTCTAACAAGCAAGCTCCAAATCTTAGCAGCTTAGCACAATGCACAATTTCTCCCTCCATACCAAAATTATTCAGAGACCCAGGTTTCTTCACTATCAGAGCTCCACCATGCCCTGTGGTATTAAGTCCTCCATGAGTTGCTCTGTTTCCAGCTGACAAATGAGGGAAAGGAAAAAGAGTGTGGGACACCGTCTGAAGGGTTTTGTAGGGGCCAGGCCACAGAGGTGAATATCACTTCTGCTCACATTCCACTGGCCAGGAATCAGTCACATGAGTCCACCGAATTTAAGGAAATATAATCTTGCCATGTGCCCAATGGGAGAAAGTTACGGGGGTTTGGCGAACATGTAGCAGACTGCCATACCCTATTTGTCCATTCCACCACATGAGAGGTCTCACATCTGTCATCTTGCCACTCGTACTTCCATTGCTGCTGAGGCTCATTGTTTTTTCTGCATTTCTACAATGGGACAACTGCAGCTTCCTTATAAAGTCATTTTTATCATTAAGTAAGATAATACATGCAAGTGCCCAGAATGATGGATAGCATAAACAGGTGCTCAACTTACTGTGAAGTCCTCCCAGGGGCTCCCCCTTGCCTGGTGACAACTGGTCTTTCATGGCACTTCATATTGAATAGTATTTTGAAACTAATTATATTATAGTTTTTCCTTTCTTTCTATGTCATCATTTAAGTTTCTCTCCAGGGCAGGATATTTCTTTGATTTTTAAATTTCCAGAGTCTTAGAAAAATGTTTAGTTAAGTACAGTGGTTAAGGCTCTAGGTTAAAACTCTAAGATACATCACTTACCAGCTGTTTAATGTCTTTTACTGAATTTTCAAACCTATACACTGAAGATGATAATAGTCCTTACCTCATGAGACTGAGAATTAACGGACATAAATATTTAAAGAGTGTCTGAAAAATAATAGGCAATAAATGCTAGTCATTATAAATATTAGTCTTACCTCTAGTTCATCATAGGTGAAAATCTGATAATGTAATAAGTGAGACAGAAAAGGCTGGTAAGAGCTAGCACAATTCAATGCAGCCATTCTGTTCGGAAAAAGCCTTAGTGAAATAACTTCATAGAATTTAATAATGCATTAAACCTTTAACTAGAAAACATAGAATGTGCAGAGAGACACACACAAATGGCATTTAAGTTTTATCAACAAGACCATAAATTCTCTCAGCAAGACCATACATGCCCCGAATTTTTTTTTAATAAAAAGATTTTATGTTCACTTTCTTATATTGTAAAATTTAACTCCCATTTAGAAATTAAGAAATCTGAATATGTTGAGGTAGAGGTAAGAATGTGGGGAATTTTCCAAATACGCAGGGAGTCAGTGGTAAAGAAAAAACATCTCCTGATAAATTCTCTGGAAAATCAGAGGTTTGATTTATCATTTGGAGCTTAAGTCTAAATGCTGGTTAATATTGCATTGAAAGATCAGAAAAAATATGTAGCATAGTTGTCAACAAATTAATACACTTTAATATCAGCAATTATTAATACTTTAAAGTATATTCAAATCCGTTTTAACTGAGTTAATAAGAAAACTGTCTTTTTGCTCTTTATAGTAAGCATTAACCAGCCATTTCTCTTAACAATATGGTGTTATGAGCCATGATATGGAGTTTCACCCCAAACTAGCAACTCGCTAAAATCTGTACAGGCACAATTCCAGACATACAAAAACAAAAAAATTAACTATCTGATTTAATGAAATGTTTTGGAGATTAGATTTAAGTAACATTTACCTGCTTGCTTCCCCACCTCCCCCACTCCACTCCAAATATGACTGATACTGAAGAGAAAACAAACAAACAAACAAAAAAACAAATGAAAAACCCCAAGTATTCCTAAAACTGAAGGAAAAAACTTAATAGTTAAGAAATTATTTTATCAATCATAGATTCTCAGGAGCTCCCAAAGAGATGGTCTTTTAAAAAAATGTTAGGTTGATTATTTTTTCCTTAGGTGAGTCAGGGTTTTGGCCCCAGATGGACCCTGTGTCCTTGCTCTGAAAGAGACAGGATAAACGATGCCATGAGAACGAGAAAAGGGGCACCAAGCATCGTCTTGTAAAACCTTCTAGGAAGCTGAAAATTGGTCACCTCTAGAATTGCCCATCGAGCCAGAAAACTGTATCTGCTGGATATTAAAATGGCTTGGGGTTAGACTAGGGAAAGGTAAAGAGAAGGGCGTTTCCTCTAGTCCCAGGAGAATATGGCCCTGTAAAGACATAGAATAAAGAGAAAGACTTGTCTGAAACAGAGGTCTAGATGAGAAGTCGTAGGCTTACCAGACCATAGCTCAGAACGAAGCCCTTGTGAAGTTACTGTATTTCTAGACTGCCTCAGTTTGGGCCCTAAGTCACGGTCACAGAGCTCAGCCCCAGAGCCCTCTGCTTTTCTCTCTCTCTCTATTGCAGACTTGCCCCTTCTCCTGCAACTATTTCTCACTTTAAACGCTTACCTGATATGTTTCCTGCTTTATTTTTGACTACTGCTGATGCATCTACCCCAATGTATAACTAGTTCGATTTTGATGACTATTCAAAAAACATTCCTGGTCTAACTATGCCTCAGAGCAGCAGGTTGGTTCCTTGGTGTGAATGTCAATGAGGTGCAAGGTTGCAGCCTTGATGTTAAATTAGTATTAGATGATTCTTTAATGTATGTAGAAGCACGTTATTTTTTTTTTCAGATGAATTCACACAAAATTTAATTATAAGGTAGCCCTTAATATATCAGAAAGATTCACTAGTTTATCCCAAATAATATTTTTCCCAAGCTTTATAGATGATGTAATAATTGTAGCTAATAATTATTTAGCACTTACGATGTTCCAAGTGTTTTATAAGCATTTTCTCATTTAATCCCAGGAGGTCAATATTATCGTTATCACCATTTACAGGTGAAGAGACAAAGGTGAAAGAGGCTGGGTAGCTTGCCTCAGCTATCACAGTTAGGTGGGAGAACTGCATTTGAACAGTTCGATGTTGTGAGCCCATGTTCTTTATCTTTCTACTAAATAGTTATTCAACAGCTACTTCTTGAATGCATATGGTATACCAGCCACTGTTTCAGGCCCTGGAGACACTGCAGAGACTCAAACAGAAACAAATGCCAGCCTTCAGTAATGGCATTCTGGTGCTATTGCTAATCATAGTAAGCGCTAACATTTATTGAGCTAGGTGTCAGGTTAAGTGTCCTTAAATGATTGGCTTATATATTTCAGAAACTATTTCTGTGAGGTAGGAACTATTTTTATTACACTTTTTAAATAAGGAAAGTGCTATTTCTCACAATATTAGGTGTTTTGCATAACTGTACAGATTAACAATAGTGAGCAAGAGAAATGTACATTGCTGCTTTATTCAACTAATCTGGGTACTTGATCAATTCAGATAGTGTTTAGGACCAATTTTGTTCTGATGTCTTTTTATGTCTCCTACAATACTTTTAATAACTTGATGGGTTCAGTATATTTCCTACCAATTCACTTGGCTAGTAAACATTTTAGTTGATAAACTATTTGTATTCCATTTGTAGCTCAACCAAATTGATGTGAGATGTGACAGACTTAGTTCCCAGGTCTGTTTTATTGGTTTGGGTTCCTGATATTTATCACTAATCAATTCACATACTTAAGTGAAGTAATTCTTTTAAAGCCTGAGCTCAGTGATGCTTGGTACATATTAAGAACTTAATACACACTGGCTATTAGATATTCACTAGGGAGTTGCCAGCAGGCTATTTGGGGAGCACTTCAGGGTATCCAATCTACACCCTCATGCGTTGGGTGCAGAGACCAAACTAGAACTGCTGCAGAACTCAAGGGCAGTGCACGGGAGGGAGAACCAATAGGCATCTACAAATGAAGAAAAGTAACTTTAATTGGAAAATAAACCCTGCTCAGGCAATCAAAGAGGGTGGAGTAGATGAGATGCAAATAGGCTCAACTCCTGTACCCACAACAAGAAGGGAAGTTGCAATAGAAAAACTGGCCTTTCTTGCTTACCCTGAGGGAACTTGTATATAATGAGAATTTAGTGTCGCACATTTGGAGAAAAGGGGAACAATGCAAGAGAACTACATATTTGAAAATGGAGTTGGATATTTAGCTGGGTGCAGCATGGGGAGCCTTTCAATTTGCTGTTTAGCAACTATACTTAGCATCTGCTCACACTGACTCATCTGCAGGCACCCAAGAAAGTGAAATAAAGATGAATCTATTCTATACTTTCCTTAGCCCCAGTTTGTACCTGTTCATGAAATTCGGAAGCCAGCAGTGTCCAGAAATATAGGCCAATTAAGATTTGAAAGAAAAAGGAAAGCCCCTTTGAGGATCTCCTTTACCACAGATGATGAAGACCCTAAGGGTCCACAGATGAGTCTCATACACAGAAGATTCTCCATAGATATGTGTTGGTTTTATAGCATCCTGGGTCTGCAAAAAGACTTCAATAGCACCCAGTTGAATCTCATTACATACCTCGGTTTTTAATCATGAATTGCCCATTGCTTGCTTGAAGCTCATCTTATGGGAAATGCATTTGTTGGAGAAACTTTTATTCCATTCAGTGGTTCTAATTGTTATAAAGCTCTCTTCTGAACTGATCTGAAATCTGCCTCATCGTAGTTTCTGGTTCTGCTGATATTTGATTCGAATTGGGGATGTTTGTAGCTAAATAGATCAGAGTGTCCCAAACTCATTGTTCACAAGAATTTTGCCTTGGGTTCAACATCTCTTCAGAGTCTGTAAGGATGTTTGCTACGCTTTCTGTATCATAATCCTCTTCCTCCTGCTACATCTTATGTTCAAATTAACTATACACCGTTTTCAAGATCCTGAAAGAGGCACGACTCAAATGCAAACACCATCACATTCACCCACTCGGCCAGATCAGAATGGAGGCCCAAACCACTACTTTTAGTTCTTTTGGATACATAAAACTGTAAGATAAAGTGCTTGGTCTACAAAAGGCTAACTTTGTTGCTTTGTTTATTTTTATTTCATTTAAAAACATTCAAGTGTCCTTGGTGAGAAATGCATACAATACAAAAACATAGTAATTTTAATTTGAAGTGATTTTAAATTATGGGCATAATTAATCTGAGAGTTGGGCTTAAGTTGCAATGCATAGAATTTAATCAAGGAATAGTGGTAATTACTCTTTGTATTTCCTACAATGCCTCATTCGATTTAAAGGTGAACAGTAAAACCAAGAAAAAACAAACATTTCTAGAGCATATAATACTAATTTTACATGTAATTAGAACTAACAATTTCTTTTCATTTATAGAACATACTCTAATGACCTTTGAGGCTGGTGGCAGGATAGGACATTAGCTTATAATTATACTTTGATTTGAAATGAAAAATTGAAATGACTATTCCTATCCAATGTATGAAATTGCAGAATGTTAAAGTATGAGACATCAGTGTCATCTGCTGGCATGGTTTGGTATAACATCTCCTAGAACGGAAGGAGTTCAACAAGAAACCAAATTTTAAAAATAATTTTATGCACTAGAAATGAACAGTTTCCTTGATGAATTTCAATCTAATCAATTTAAAAATCCTTATTTCATGTGCTTTTTTAAAAAATTAAAAATGGCATATAAATCTTTTGAAATTCATATATAAATTAATAAGCCATAAAATGTAGGAAAAACAATGATGGCTGTTAATACCATGTATTTATAATACATTTTCGAAAAGCATTTAATACCTGCTTTCTCATTTAGTTTCACACAATCCCCAGGAAGAAGCAAGTCATTATATTTATTTCTTAAATATCTTAGGTCTATTGCTACAGATAGTAATTGATTTTTCAAGTGCAAGTATTAGACGTTTAATCTTCATGCTTTTGTGATTCAGTTACTATTTTTACCATATAATATCAGTAAAAGACAGTACCTAAATACGTGTAAACATATGATGAATCCCCATCAAGAACCAAAGGGACAATATATAATTTCCAATGAAGCATAATTGATTTAGGGATTTCCTTCATTTTATCTTGTCTTTAAAATGAAAAAGCTAGATCAAAAGGTGCAATAAGGCACAGTTTAGATTGAATTGTGATTCATGATCTATTTAAGTATTGACACCTGCTCCAAATCAGAGTTTACTTTTTATTTTTGTATCCGGAAAAGAAAATTGCATTTATTCTTGGCTTAAGGGCTTGAGGGATTACAGAATGATTGCTTGTACTCTGGTGTATATCCATGGTTGCACAAAGGGAAATCCAGATGGGGAATATTTGCTTTGGATTTGAGCAAGAAATTTCCAGGGTTTTATTTATGTTTGTTTTTCCTTCTGTCTTGTGGAAACTGCCCTCTTTTAGGCTCTGCCTCCATGCTTGTAGAAGGAAGTCAGTTCATCAGTAGGATTCATCTGGGTAGTACAGCAATCAAGTCTTAAAACTTAATCCAAATTGTGCTAAATAAAAATCAACTTCCTTTTATAGGTCTTATTTTATAAAGCCCTAGGTTGTTCTCATGTTAGAGTGTTTTTCAACAAATTGAATTTAGTAATTAATAACCAAAATCATGGATAAAAATAAAAGTTGACTGCCTGTTACCTCACTGTAGCCTATAATGACCAGCATTCTGTCACTCTACTAACATACAGAGACCTCCCAAAGGATCCATTTCTTCATTTACTGATTCAGTAAACCCACAAATATGGAGCAAAAACCCGTTATGAATCAGTCACTTTGTTGGCAAGTGTGCATTTCTGGGTAAACCAAATAGATGTGCCTTCATGGACTTCACAGCCCAGTAGTAGATATAGCTATAAAACAGAGACAAACACATTTATGATTGGGATATGTGGAGTGCCTTGAGGAAAAAAGAAGAGAATTCCTGTAGAGAGAAAATAACAGGAGATTCCTATTTTGTATTGGGAGATCACTGATGGCTTCTGTAAGGTCGTGGTGTTATATTTCCTCACATCTTAGATACACTGATAATATGACATACTAATATTATATGTGCTAATAAGAAGAAAAATGTGGCTAATTAATAGATAACCCAATGCTTTCCTTCAATTAGAATCTTTATACTTAACAAAAGAGATCATTGCAGACTTATATAGATGTAGATTTTTAAAATCATATATCACTTTGGGGTCAACATTAAAAGGAAAATGTAAGCAAAATAGATTGATGAACATAATTTAAAAACTATCATATGTTCAGAGTTCATCTGGGAATGACTAGAACAAGAAGCAACAGAAAGACCTGGTGTAGAAAAGTGTTAAGAAATCTGGCTTTAAGGACAGCAGAGAAATAGGGCAATATTATAGAGGGACATGCAGATGAGATGCTGTGGTAGAAATATTGTGAATATTGATGGGAATAACCCAGCAGAGCGGGGAGGGGAAAGATGCAGGAGAAGCAGATGACTAAAGGAATAAAATCCCCGAGAAGGTAAAAGTTGATGTGATCCTGCATAGGTGTGTGTGTTATTCTTTGATAAGAGCTAGTACTGTCCCTTCTTTGAAAGGCCAAGAAGAAGAGGAGGTGGGAGCTGACTTAGATAGGTTTTTCGATTTCAGATGCGAAGGTAACTGAGTTCCAGTCTGAAGTTTGCAGTCTCTCAATTGAATATCAGGAAAAATCATTAGATAAAAAGGAAGATTTGAGGGTAGTATATTTTTGAAGATTTGAGACTTGAAGAAAGTCATCAAATAATATTTGCAAAAGAATAGGAAAGTAATCAAACTAGAGAAACTGCAGTTCAGTAGTACAGTGTTGCAGGCCCACTTGAAGTTGGGACTTATATATTTATAATTCTACTGTCTGTCCACTTGTGTACCAGATGAATCCACTAACTATTTACTATGATGGAATGGGCAAGAGATGTTTATGTTTGTATTTAATTAGGGTTAGCATTAACCAAGTAAAGATTTGGGGGAAATACCAAGAAAGTGAGGGTAATTGCAAAGAAGTAATTATAACTATATATTGGGAATAATTACAGGGCACTCAATATATGCCAAGCTCTGTTCTAAACACTTTGTATGAATTTGCACATTAAGTCCTTATAACCATACTGTCAGGTACAGAACACAGAAAGGTTAAATAACTTGTCAAAGGTCACAACCAGTAAGTAGTAGAGTTTGGGTTCAAAACTAGGCAGCCAGTCTCCAGAGGCTGTACTGGAAACCCCTGTGCAATAGTACTAATAAGGATAGCACTTAGTCTTGTCATTTCAACTAGATAAAAGTCACATATAAGAAAAGAATGTACTGTGGAGCGGGTTTATCTCAATGGTTGAGTGCGGTATCTCCTAAAAGAAAACAGTAAGAAAGAAAAGAATGTACTAATAGATGGAAAGAAATCTGTAGGGTCAATGAAATTAGATGATGGTATAAAGTCCTCATCAGTCTCACCTATGTGTCATTTTAAAATATAAGATAATTTTAAGCAAAGGAATGGGATAATCAGGCTTGTGTCTTTTTAAAAATTGATTCTGCCACTGTGGAGAATGGATTTAAGATGAACAAGACTGGAGCACAAAGAAAATTTAGGAGGCTCTTCCAATAATTCACTAGAAAAGCCAGTGTTATAGTAGGGGATTGACTGTGGGAATAAAACAGGGAATATGTGAGAGGGACATTTAACAGGTAGAATCAACAGGAATTTGGGTTGGTTTGAGAGGAGGGGTGTCCAATAAAGATTCTCAACTCTTTGGATAGTTCACATGGATGTCTGATCCATTCAATGAGATAGAAACAGAAGTTTGAGAACTGTTGGTGAGAAAATTCTTTCCATTTTCAACAATTCCAATTTAAGATATCCAAAAGATATCTAGATAAAGAGCTTTAGTTGAGATTTGGTTATGTAAATAATCATGTAAGCAAAACAAGAAATCTTGGTGGGGAATGTAAAAATGTTACCAGCTTTTGATTCTAACTGAAGCCATGGAAGAACATGAGATCATCAAGGGGGTACAGTGAGAGCACTGTAGAGTCTAGTACAGAAACCGAGTAGATGGGCTTAGAAGATGGAGGAATCAGGAAAGGAATGGGGAGGGGTACTGGTTTGGAGAGGCAGGATGACAATAGGAAGACTTTGAAATCATGGAAGCAATGAGTAAAAAACATTTCAAGAAGCAAGGGGTGATCAAGAGTGGCTGAAAGGTCGAGAAAGTTAAAGTGTCCACTGATTTATTTGCAAGGAGCACTGCATTGAAGGAAAAGGGTTAGAAGGTGGGTTGCAGGGGTGTAGTTGAGACAGGAAAGAAAGGACAAATAACTCTATGGCAGAATTTGGTTAAAGTTGAGAAGAGAGATAGAGTAGTAGTTAGTGGAGTCAAGTGTTTATTTTAAGATGAGAGAATGAAGGATGTTTAAGTAGTGCTTAGAAGAATCCAACAGAGAGGAACAGCTAAAAAGATACAAGAAAAAAATAATCAAGAATGGAAAGTTCCTGAAAATGCCAGAAGTTGAGGTCCTAAGCACAGACAGAGGGATAACCCTTGATAGGGACAAATATGACTCTTCCATTGAAACAAGGGGTGGTTAGCTCCAAGTGGGCAGTTTGAGAAAAAGGAAGAAATACTCATCAAGGGTGGGATTTTGACAGGCAGGTGAGATGGAAAGAATCTGGGTTAAGGGTGTACTGGACACGGAAAACAGTGACAGAATTGATGGGCCATAGAGTTTGAACAGCACAAAGAAGGAAATAAATTCAGAATGGCCCTGACAAGGAGGTACTCAGACTTCAGGTCCCAGTGGAGTCAAAGAACATTGATGAAACCAGAAAGTTAAAAGGCAAAGTATAACTTGAAAATTATGACTTCAGTTTAATTTTCTTTCTGTTTCTCTATCTTTTTAAACTTTCTTCAATTGAATGTGTTCTTCTTCTACTCCTGGGTGAAAACTCTCACAGGCCTCATGCCTTATTGCTCACTCTTAAATAAGGGAGAGACCTGTAGTCATTTTTTGTTCCAAATACAGTCTCAGTTCCATATTTAGGACACCCGTTCTCATGTGATATAAAAATTTCAAAGTTGACTGGGAATTATATCTTCTGCCCTTCCCAAGCTCCAGCCAGTTTCAGGATGAAATACTGCAGTGGGAACTAAGGGCCTGCTTCCTCTTCTCTCTATTGTCCTTCACTTTCCCTCCTCCCATACCATAGAACTTCTCCATCTTCACTCTGGAGTTTATTCCCATTACTGGTACTTAATCCATTTGGTTTATCTATTGATTTCAAGTGTATATATGTTTGGTATTTGTCCACTGTCTAAATGCCTATGTTTTCTTTTTTTATCTATGTCAGTGTCCATGTAGACTTAGAATGTGGCAGGATAATATATTTACATGTTAAAAAACTTAATCTCTTACAACTTCCCTTTTCCCTTTATTTCAAGCTGATGGTCAGGCTTTGCAAAAAAAAAAAAAAAGAAATATAGCTTGAATCCGACAGATTCTCTGTCTTTTAGAAAGCCCTTTGTAGGACTTATGCTAGTGTTTTTGAAAGGGAAGGGAAGATGGAAAAATCTTTCGAAGATGAAGATAGAATGAAGGGAGAGTCTGGGAGGGTCCAGAAGCTCATGCAGGCAATGGGAAATCTGGAATTCAGACACTTGCATTTCCAGACTGACCAAAGGATCCTGTGACAAGGAAGCAGCAAACTCCCATTGAAAACACAATGTTGGTAGTAGGTGCTCTTTTGTTCTAGGTCTGATAATAGATGGTTCCACCAGCCTTCCCAGTGATAAGGGCACTGGGGTTGTTTTCATCATTGTAGGAGAGTGGTGTACCAAATATAATGAGATTAAATTTTTCCAACCATGGCAGCTTAGTTTTGGAAGTAGTGGGGGACCTGTACCTAAGATTAATTTTATTTCTAGAAAGTATAGTATAGTATATCTTGTGCACTTTTAATTAATTAATTAATTTTTGAAATAAAAAAATATTACGTTTAAAAATTTCAAGAACAAATATGCAAAATGAAACTTTCAAACTGATCATATTTTACATATGATCAGATTGTTTTTTTATAGCAAATTTTAATTACTTTTTGTGATGGTAAGGCTAATGTGTCAACTCGGCCAGGTAATTGTGTCCAGGGCTGGGCTAATTGTAATATAAGAGCATTTATGGGCTTCAATCACCAGTGAGTTTACTGCATGGATGGCTGATTATATCTGTATCAATCAGGGAGATTGTATCAGCAATGGGCGACACTTTTATCCAATCAGTTGAATTCCTTAAAAGGGAAAGTGATTTCAACATTCAGAGAGAATTTCCCAGCTCATTTTTGGACAGCCAACTTCTCCCAGAAACTCTTCAAGTACCTTTCATTGGACTTTCATCAGAGCCCCTGGTTTGCAGCCTGCCTGAGGAACCTGGACTTGTGCATCCCCATGGTCGTGTGAGAGACTCTTATAAAATCTCATGTTATTGACAGATATCTCCTGTTGATTCAGTTTCCCGAGAGAACCCTGACTAACACACTCTTTAAAAAAAAAAAAAAATTATTAGAGAAGTTGTAGGTTTCCAGAACAATCATCCATAAAATAACTAGTAGTGGAATGATGGAGTTTCAATTAAAGGCCATGACTACTGACAGAAAAGAAGGTCACCTTGGAATGTAATAAACAAGCTCTCCAGTCTCATGCTAATAGGAGCTGGGTGGGGAAACATCCTGAGCTTGCCTGTGAATTGCAGAAATGTAAAAGAGCTGAGTCATTGACCTTTAAGACTTGTTGATTTCAGGAAAAGGTAACTGTCAAGTATCTATTGCCCTTGCACATGCTCACATGTATTTTCTTTGTTCAAAAGCCAAATAAAAGCCACACTTTATAAGATGGCTGGGCTCTTCTCTCCATATCAGACGGAGAGTCCCCTGATCTATTGCCCTTGCACATGCTCACATGTATTTTCTTTGTTCAAAAGCCAAATAAAAGCCACACTTTATAAGATGGCTGGGCTCTTCTCTCCATATCAGACGGAGAGTCCCCTGATCCCAGTTTTTCTTCTCTTTGTCTTATTCTTTCTTTCTCATCTGCTGCACGGTTTTCACCGACCCAGTTCCTGAACGCCAACATATGGCGCCCAACGTGGGGCACTGAAAATGAAACTTTTCTTTCAGTCAGTGTGCGGACCAAGGAGCTCCTGAGAGCAGTTTTAAAAGAAAAAAAAAAAGAGAAAAGGTAAGCTTCATCCTTGGAATCATCAGGGTAATGGGTAATCAGCAGTCAGACTGTGAAGAGTACTCTAGAGTGTTAAAAACTTTATTAAAATGCACCAGTGTAACTATTAAATCCTCGGCTTTTGAGGAACTTTTTTCTCTTGTACAGAAATGTTATTGGTTTCAGCCGCAAGGGCGGGATATTTTAAACCTGAAACATTGGGAGTTAGTGAAGAAAGCTTTAAAGAGGGTTTATCAAAAAGGAAAAATAATTCCCCTTCATGTATGGTCTTTGTGTAGTCTTATTTCTGTTGCTCTTCAACTCCAGCTGTGGATGTTAACCCTTTAGTTCCAGCAGCAACTTTATAAACCTCCTACTGCTTACATAAAAAGGCTGTGGGATGATAGAAGCTAATAAAATTAAACCACTGGAAAGGTAAGAAAACCTAGCAATACAGTTTCCAGAAAAATTCTCAAAAGCAGTGAAATCAAAGATATATGTTTCCAGTGATGTGTTGTAATTTGTTTTGTGTTTGTATGGCTGTTCAGTGTCTGTATATTTTGATACCTCCGGATGGTAATATTAAATTGATGAATACAAATGATTAAAAGACCTCTATTCAAATGGCCAACATTAAATAAGTGCTTATATTAATAAATAAATATGGGTATTAATTTAAAATAATAAAAATAGATATAAACAAACTAAATCATTATTCTAACAAGTTTGTTTAATGTTGATGGTAATTGTATGTTGTCAGAAGTTTGCTTAGAAACAGTTTCTAAAATCATAGTGGTAACTTAAGTAGAGAAGGTATATAGAATGTGCTTTTATTATTAAAGAAAAGAAAGTAATTTTATCATAAGATAAAATGACTTAAGTTATTAAAACAGGGTTAGAGTTTTGTTCTTTCTCAGGGTTTCTCAAGTCATTGGTCTGTTTTGGTGGAAGTTTGCACAGAGTTTTTCTCCTGGGTGATCAGTGTGCAAAAGGGAAAGTGTTTTATCAGAGTCGCTTCTTGTGCTTTGGCCTTGATGTTCCATTGGAGAGACAGGTTTTGTTGCTTTTGGGGGAACATGATGTTTAAACCTGCTTTCTCAAAAAAGCTTTTTATTTCAAACTGTTACAAATGGTTTGGTCTGCTGCCTGGAAGGGGGTGGAATACTGAAAGTGATTAAGTTTATGTGATATAAATTGAATGAAGTATTTAAAACTGTTGTACAATTAAAAGAAATTTCCTAATTTTATAACAATTAAAGTTATATGAATAAAAAGTTTGTATAAATAAGGGTTTATAAAATTGCTGAAAATTTAAGTTGCAGTGTAATATTAAATAAAAGTATACTGTTATTATCATAATTTTAATTATTTTAAAATATAATATGTGTTATAAAACTACCTCTCTGCCTAGAAATCAAAAGGCAGATGCTTTAACTTAAATTTGTCTGATTTATTCCACCTCTGCTATATATAATAATAATAAATGGAAACTAAAATAGTAAGCACATCAAGGATGTTTTGTAACAAATTCTAAAAGATAAAGTATATTTCAAAAGGTGTTGTATTCCTCCCTGAAGGAGCTGGCCACTCTCCCAGGGACTGATGCATGAACCTTAAAATATACTGCCCAAGGAGTGTTGTGTTCCTTCCTGGGGAGGCTGGCCCCTTCCTCAGGAATTAGCAAAATACTCACAAATTGGCATATTACTATTATTGACTTAAAAGATTGTTTCTTTACTATTCCTCTTAATCCAAATGATAGAGAAAAATTTGCATTTACTATTCCTTCTATTAATCATTCAGCTCCTACTGGACGATATCCGTGGAAAGTTTTACCTCAGAGAATGATGAACAGTCCTACATTATGTCAATCCTTTGTTCACATTCCATTACAAATTTTACGAAAACCAATTTCCTAAGGCTATAATTATTCATTATATGGATGATATTCCTTTTGCCACCGAGCAATCTTCTGAGCTGAAACAACTATTTAAGCTGGCTGAAGAAGTTCTTCCTCAACATGGGTTGCAAATAGCAGAAGAAAAAATTCAGAAACAGGTTCCTTTTCAATATTTAGGTCATATTATTAATAGAACTATAACTTCACAAAAGGTCCAGTTTCGAACTGATAACTTACATACTTTAAATGATTTTCAGAAATTACTGGGTGATATTAATTGGGTACGGCCTACTTTAGGAATTCCAACTTATGCTTTAACTAATCTTTTCAATACCCTAACAGGAAACCCTGACTTAAATAGTCCTCACATTTTAAGCCCAGAAGCAAAAGAGGAGTTAAATGGCTGGAAAAAAGAGTGCAAAATAGCCAACTAACAAGGATAAATGTAAATCTTCCAATTTCTCTTTTAATATTTCCATCTTGCCATTCCCCTACTAGGATACTTTGGCAAGAGGACGGCATAATAGAATGGATATTCCTACCCAACAAAGATACAAAAAAAACTTCTGATTATCATAAACTTACACATACTAATGCTTCTGGCTTACATCATAAATATCCCCCCTTAACAGTAAAAGAAAGTAAGAGGATTGTTAGACAATGTCCTACTTGTGGGCCCATAAATGCCCCCACTTTCTCTCCAGGAACTAATCCCCGTGGAGAACATCCTAATGAAATTTGGCAAATGGATGTTACACATGTGCCTTCTTTTGGCTGCCTTCAGTATGTGCATGTGACAGGGTACACATATTCTAATTTTATTTGGGCAACTGCTCAAGCTGGTGAAATGGCCTCACATGTACATTCTCATTAATTACATTGTTTTGCTGTAATGGACCTGCCAACACAGCTAAAAACTGATAATGGGCCTGCCTATCTTAGTCAATCTTTCAAAAAAAAATTTTGTGGTGACTGGAATATTAAACATGTTACAGGAATTCCATATAACCCTCAAGGACAAGCAATAATAGAAAAAAGTAATCACTTATTAAAATTAATGTTATAAAAACAAAAAGGGGGAGATGGAGGATAATCTGCTAAAGACAAACTCTCTAAAGCATTGCTTACCTTAAATTTTCTTAATAAACAACAAATTTCTAATACCACAGCAGCAGAAAAACATTGGCAGGTTAATAAAAAAAAGGAATGAAAATGAAAAATGTGGACAACCAATATATTGGAAAAATGAAACAACCAATAAATGGGAAAAAGGAGAGGTAAAATTTTGGGGCCGAGGTTTTGCTCTTATCATTACAGAAACAGGAGAAGAGCAGTGGATCCCCTGCAGAAGAATCAAGCCTAGAGTTGAAGATGCTGCCAAAACTTAAACTATGGACATGGTGGTTTCACATTCGATTAATTATAGGTGAAGTATTAGGTCAAGGTAAGATACCACATTATAATTACACTTATTGGGCATACATAAACAACCCACCTCTTTCAGAGCTGTTAACCTGGGACGATGAGTCTTACCCAATTTATCTTAATCAATCTCACCATTTTCCAGGACCTATAGATATACGACTACCCTTAAAGCCAAAAGAAGAAGGGAAACTTATAAAAAATTTAACTTTACCTTTTATAAACTGCCCTACTTGTATTGGATATGGTTCTGTATGCATGCAACCTAAAAATCACAGTCAAATCTATGTTCTCATTTTCCCTTCTTTGCCATATAAACCAGTAGATATGGTAAATCTTACATGTCACTCTCACAACAAGACTACTTAATAACAAATGGCATATATGTCATGGGCTTACAGAGGTTGTGTTGTTTAATGATTCCTATGGAATTGTTAAGGATTGGACCCTTATAGGGATACCGAAACCTATTAAAAACACAACCATATCTTTAATCACAAATGACAGAAATCCTTATTTCTGGAATTTTGGTAATACAGCATTTACTAACAGTTCCATAAATTGGAAAAATCAAGGAAGATACATCCCACAACCATGAGACACTAAACTTAACAAAACTTAGTTATTTGTGGAAATTATTTTTGGGAACTAGTCCAATTTTTAAATGGCAAGGCAGCAAAACTAATATTACTATTTTTTTAAAAAAAGAAAAATTAACTCAATTTCTTACACTATGAGTACGAAATCCTATAGTTTTATCATTGGAAAAGCAACTTTTGGTGAAAGGAACACTAATTCCTCTTTATTTACATGTCTTAAAAATTCATATTTGCAGGAAAATCAAACTCTTTTTATAGCAAGAAGAAGAAAAGGACTATGGTTACCGGTTCGGATGACCAGACATTGGCAGCAGTCTCCAGAATCCCAGTTGCTGTGGCATTTCCTTGACCATTATTTAAAAGGAAACAAAAGACTGATTGGACTTTTAATAGCAGGAATTTGGGGACTGATTGGCATCATAACTACTGCAGCTGTCACTGGCACAGCCCTACATCAAGGAGTCCGGAATCAACAATATGTTAAGAACTGGCATAAAAATGCAAGTGAGAAGTGGCATAGCCAGTCTCACATTGATATGGAACTGAATAATCGTGTGAATGATCTTGAAACAGCTATTATACATTTGGGTAATCAAATTTATAATTTAAACTTGTTAAGAGCTCTTAAATGTGATTGGAATGAAAGTTCTTTTTGTATTACTCCTTTGAAAGTGAAAAAATCATTTGATTGGGTATATTTTAGAATTGCAAAAGAAGGCATTAAGCATGTATCAAAACGAATTGAAAGAAACCACTGGTGCAGCCGTTTCATTGGTGGAAAAAAAAATGAGTTCAAATATCATTTTGGATTAGATTTGGAATTATTGTTATAAGCATTTTAATTGTTTGTATTGTCAAGGGTAGAGTAATAACATATATTCAAAAAAAATGAAGAATTAGATTGGATAAATGCATTTATGTTAAGAAACTTGGCCATGAAAAACTAATTTTGCATTATTTAGTAGAAAGATTCTACTAATAACGCCTTGATCTTAATACTAAATATCTGCACAAAAAATATTCATTAGAGGAACCTGAAGAAGCATAAATATTAATGAAATTGCCTTCCATGTAAGAGCTCAAAAGCTTGACTGGTAGTCAATGACGGGTAAGATTCTCAGAGGAGGACAACCTAATACAGGCACAGTCACAAAAGGCTATGGAAGAAGACAAGTGTGATAGGAGGTCACCTTGTATCAGCTTATATAATGGTTCTTATGAGCTTTAACTAATAAAAAGGGGGGAAATTATGGAGTTTCAATTAAAGGCCATGACTACTGACAGAAAAGAAGGTCACCTTGGAATGTAATAAACAAGCTCTCCAGTCTCATGCTAATAGAAGTTGGGTAGGGAAACATCCTGAGCTTTGCCTGTGATTTGCAGAAATGTAAAAGAGCTGAGTCATTGACCTTTAAGACTTGTTGATTTCAGGAAAAGGTAACTGTCAAGTATCTATTGCCCTTGCACATGCTCACATGTATTTTCTTTGTTCAAAAGCCAAATAAAGGGAAGCGGCCGTGGCTCAATCAGTAGGGCTCCCGTTTACCATATGGGAGGCCCCGGGTTCGGTTCCCGGGGCCTCCTGGTGAAGGCAAGCCCGCCCGCACAACATGGTTGGCTGACCCAGCGAGCACAAGCAGCAAGGGGGGGATAAATGAATAAATAAATAAAAATCTTTAAAGAAAAAAAAATAAATAAATAAAATAAAATAAAATAAATTTTAAAAAGCCAAATAAAAGCCACACTTTAGGAGGTGGCTGGGCTCTTCTCTCCATATCGGACAGTGAGTCCCCTGATCCCAGTTTTTCTTCTCTTTGTCTTATTCTTTCTTTCTCATCTGCGGCACCGTTTTCACCGACCCAGTTCCTGAACGCCAACAGTGGAATTGTTAGGTTATATGGTAGCTCTATACTTAACTTCCTGAGGAACTGCGAAACTGTCTTCCATAATGGATGTACCATTTTATGTTGCCACCAGCAATGATTGAGTGTTCTTATTTTTCCACATCCTCTCCAACACTTGAAGTTTTCTTTTTTTAAAAATAGTAGCCATTCTAGTGGGTGTGTGTCATAGTTTGCCACAGGGCTTCCAATGCAAAGTACCAGTAATACATTGGCTTTTGTAAAGTTCTGAGGCTGTGAAATGTAAAAATCAAGGCATCAGCAGATATGCTTTCTCACCAAAGTCAGCTACTGGTGAACTTGGAGTCCTGCCATGTGGTGAAGCAAGATGGCCACTGTATTAGTCAGCCGAAGAGTGCTGGTGCGAAGTACCAGAACTCAGTTGGGTTTTATAAAGGGTATTTATTTGGGGTAGAAGCTTACAGTCACAGGCCATAAAGCATAAGCTACTTCCCTCACCAAAGTCTGTTGCAGCGTGTTGGAGCAAGATGGCTGCCAGTCTCTGTGAGGGTTCAGACTTCCTCTTCCTTCTAAGGCTCCATGGTCCCAGCTCCTTCAGTTCTCAGCTGTAGATTAGAATAAGGATTATATCTCTCCCCAGGGCTTGTTTCTATCCAGGTTCAGCTACTCTGCTCTCTTTACCAGGTCTGCTGTAGACTATCAGGCTCATTCTTTTCCTCTTTTCTCTATTCCTTATGTATCTGTTTCTCTGTGTATTAACTTCCTGGGGCTCCAGCCTCAAAACTGAAACTCTCTCCTCTGCCATGTTGTTTTCTCTGTGAGTCCCCACCCACCAAGGGGGCAGGGACTCAATGTCCTACTGACATGGCCGAATCAAAGCCTTAATCATAATTTAATCAAGTAAAAGTGAAACCTTTGAATTTAATACAATCTAATAGGCCTAGAGGAACAGACCAGTTTACAGACACAATCCAATATCTATTTTTGGAATTCATAAATAATATCAAACTGCTACAGCTACCAATCTCTGCCAAGGTCCCTGCCTTCCCCTCCAGAATCTACTGTGTCCTGGAGCTCAGCTGTGGGGCAATCAGGCATAGGGCTTGTCTCTCTCTGGGCCTCCTCTTGGCTGCTCCATTTTCTTCCGGAGTTCAGCTGTGGACTGTCAGGCACATGGCTCATCTCTTCAGGCTGCAATGTGGACCCAGCCTCTTGGGAACTTCATGTTTAAGCTTTGGCTTCTAACAATCCTCAAGTCCTCTCTCATGGCAGGAAAAAAAAATGGCAGTTTCCTTTCTCTATGTCTCTCTCTTTCTGTGTCTCCTTTTATATAATATCCAGCAAGAAGGCACAGACGCAACCTAAATCACTTCTCACTGATATAGTCCAATCAAAAGCAATCTAATCAAGTGATAGAAAGTGAACCTTATGCAATCAGTGGGTACCACATCCACAGGAATAGATTAGTTTAAGGACATAACTTTCTTGTTGGGATTCATAAAATAACTTCCAACTGTCACTGTGAAATATCTCATTGTAGTTTTGATTTGCATTTCTCTAAAAGCTAGCGAATTTGAGCTTTTCATGGGCTTTTTAGCCATTTGTGTATCTTATTTGGAGAAATGTCTATTCAAGTTTTTTGCCCATTTGTTAATTGGGTTTTTTTTTTTTTTCTTTTTATTGTTGAGGCTTAGAATGTCTTTATATATTCTGGATATTAAACCCTTATCGGAAATGTGGTTTCCTAATACTTTTTCACATGGAGTAGGTTGTCTTTTCACTTTTGTGACAAAGTCTTTTGAACACAAAAGTTTTTAATTTTGAGAAGGTCCCATTTATCTCTATTTTTCATTCATTACTTGTGCTTTTGGTGTAATATCCAAGAAACCATTGTCTAACACAGGATCCTGAAGATGCTTCCCTACATTTTCTTCTAGGAGTTTTATAGTCCTAATTCTTATTTATAGGTTTTTTATTCATTTTGAGTTAATTTTTGTATATGGTGTGAGATAGAGGTCCTCTTTCATTCTTTTTTTTTTTAGGAGGTACTGGGGATCGAACCCAGAAGATTGTACATGGGAAACAGGCATTCAACCACTAAGCTACATCTGCTCCCCAGTGAGAGTTGTTGTTTTTTCTTTTTTTCTTTTTTTTTTTTTTGTTGGGGGGAAGGGGAAGTGGGGTACAAGGGATTGAACCCAAGACCTCATACATGGGAAGCAGGCACTCAATCAGTTGGGCTACAGCTGTTCCCCATCTCTTTCATACTTTTGCATATGGAGATCCAATTCTCCCAGAACAATCTGTTTACGAGACTATTCTTTCCAATTGAGTGGACTTGGCAGCCTTGTCAAAAATCAGTTGACCAAACATGTGAACTCTCATTTCAATTCCATTGGTTAATATATCTATGCTTTTACCAGTACCATGCTGTTTTGACCACTACAACCTTATAATATGCTTTAAACTCAGGATGTGTGAGTCATCTAACTTCATTCTAATTCTTCAAGATATTTTTGGCTATTTGGGGCCCCTTACCTTTCCAACTAAATTTGACAATTGACTTTCCCATTTCTGCAAAATAGGCTTTTGGAATTTTGTTTTGGATTGCATTGAATCTGTAAATAATTTTGGGTAAATTATTAAAAATATTTAGTCTTCCAACTCATAAGAATGAAATATACTTCCATTTACTTAGATCTTCTTTGATCATTGCTTGTGTATAGAAACACTTTTGATTTTTGGGTGTTGATCTTATACACTGTCACTTTGTTGAATTAATTTGTTAGCTCTAGGAGCTTTGTTGCAGATTTTTCAGGACTTTCTATATATAGAATCTTGTCATCTGCAAACAGTGAAACTTTTCATTCTTCCTTTCCAATTTGGATGTCTTTCACCTTTTATTTCTTTTTATTTCTTTTTATTGCCTTACTGTGCTAACTAGAACTTCCAGTGTAATGGTGAATAATAGTGGTGACAGTGGGCATCCTTATCTTTTTCCAGATCTAAGAGGGGAAGCTTTCAGTCTTTCATCATTGAATATGATGTTAGCTGTGTTTTTTTCTTATATGCCCTTTATGGTGTTGAGAAAGTTTCCCTCTATTCTTAATTTTCCAAGCCTAGGATATAATCATTTAACTTGTGTGGAGTACCTAACATATAGTAGAGCTAAATGAATAGACATGTTAGTGAATTTTCCCATTTCTAATGTTTTGAGGGATGTATCTAATAAATTATTCCACTATACTATATATATCTTAACTCAGTAAAATGCTTTTAGTTCTGCTGTGCTTTGGCAGTGTTTTTGTGACCTTACGAGAGACTACTATTATGAATTAGAGACAGATTCTCCTTTTCACAGCAAATACCTGTATGGCAAGTAATTGGGCCATTTTGTTTCTTACTGTTACTTTCCTATATATCTAACATCATTCAACCAATTGCTATGCTCCTTGATAACATGGAGGGAGGTGACATCATAAATGTAACAGTGTGCACCAGGACATTAAGAAGGGATAATGTGTGTAGCAAGCTTATTGATAAAGTAGTACTTAATAGATTTCCTGGATTAACTTCATTTTAATATTTCTTAAGGATTTCTTATCAAACTATAATGCAAATACTGTTTACACAGTCTTTCAGAGAGCTTAACTCTGACTCCAATTTAGGCGACTTTGGTAGGTAAAATTATATTTCTAAGTCCTTAGTGTTTTACTATTTCATACTTCCAATTTGTGATGATGATCATGAAAACTGTTGATTCATATATGTCAAGTGTTTTATTATGTTTTAATCTCACTTAATCCTCATAAATACTTATGAAGTAGGTGGTATTATTTTGCCTATCTGTAGAAGAAAATATAAAGGCTCAGAAAGATTTAATTTTAACTTGCCCTAGGTCACACAACTAATAAGTTGTTCAGAATCAGTAATGCAGCTTCAATGAGTGTGCTCTTAACCTTTAAACAATATTTTCTCATGAACTATACTAACTTTTCCCTAATTGAAATTATCTACAGACCAATTGTTTTAAATCAGTCAAACTTTCTGTAGTCTCTTGTGTCCCTAAACTCATTCCATAATCCTTCTCAGTCAAGAAATGGACTTATCATACTGAGAAGCTAAGGGACAAGAGCATATTTTTCCTTCTACCATAAATTTATTTTCTTATTATTTAGGGCTTCTCATTTTCAACAATATTAGTAGAATGCATTTCACTGCTTCTTTCTAAGGCTAACTGTATCACAGTTATGGAGGCTAGAAGTCTGAAATAAAGTGTCAGCACGGCCATACTCCATCTGAAACCTGCAGGGGAGAATACTTCTTTGTGTCTTCTACCTTCTGGAGTTTGCAATCCTTGGCATTCCCTGACTTGTAGATGCATCACTCTGCTTTCTCCATCTTCACATGGCCTTCTTACCAGTATCTCTGTGTCTGTGTCTAAATTTCCTCTTCTTATAAGAGCACCAATCATATTGGAATAGGGTCCACCCTATTCCAATTTGCCCTCATCTTAACTAATGACATATTTAAAGACCCTATATCCAAGTAAAGTCACATTCAGGATCAGGGGTTTAGGACCTGAACATATCTTTTGGGGAGACACAATTCAACCCCAAACACTGATATTTACAGGATGGGTCATCTTGTCTACTTGACAGCAATTTCCCTCTGTAGGAGATGTTATTGGTAGGTATTAACATGAGACATAAATATCCTTACATTCTGTGTGCATACTGAGAAGTCTTTCTACATGCCTCTGTCCCAATTGCCCCTGTTACTCACCTTCCATTCTCATTCTGATTCCCTGATGGTCAAACCTTTGACACTTGTTATAAATCAGTCTTCGATTGTAACTTTGGTCTTCCCTTCCCAACAGGCAACATAGATTTATTGATTTCTCTCTAGCATTCTCTCTTAGAGCCCTCCTGATGAGGCAGAATTTAATTTCTAGCTGATGTCAAAAAAATGTAGAGTTGGTTTGAATTATTTCTTCCTCTGTCAACTTAACATAGGGGATACCCACAGTGCACAGGTGGGATTGGAATAAAAGAGTCAAAACAGACAAAGTGGGTGCCATGGGAGTCTGTGGTACTTTTGATGCAATTTGTGCTAGCAGAACTGACTTTCACCTAACTTTGTATATGTGCAGTACATGATGGTCAGCTCAGATTGCATGGTAGCTTGATGGCACATGGTAAAAGATTTTGGTCTCTACCAGACTTTAGTAACAAGGCAGAATGGTTTTCAAAAGGGTAATAATTTTCTGCAGAAAAGGACATGGCTTTGCTCCAAAAATCCTAAGGGTATTTCTTGTGATTCTTCTATAGGAACCCAAAGAACATTCCATTTAGCATATTTATTTGCCAAAGATTTAGTCAATTTTGGATCTGCAGGAAACTAAAGCTCAAATAACAAAGTATCTTGCAGTGCAAACCTAATACTGCAAAGTCTTTTGCCCTGGGTCCCCCTCAAAACCAGTAGCCTATAGTATCCCTTCGTAAATGGATTGGAGCAGCATATCCAAGCATGGTATATGTTGCTTCTAAAATACAGAATACTAGCCACCTTTTTTACTTTTTCTTAGTGAGAGGCTATGAAAGGGACAGAAATTTGCCTCTCACTTTAGAAGGCATATTTAAGCATATCATAGCCCCAGAGAAGTAAAAATGTAACTGCCATTATAAGGTTCTGACTTTTGTGTTTCATTTCTTCTCTAACCTTCTGGTACACAGGTCTTATCATGACATCTAGGTTACATGCTAGTGCCTGATTGCCAGGTACAGTCAAGATGATGTCATTAACACTAGAATGTTCTGTGTAATATGAAGTTTACTGATGTTTCATTGGACTATATTATCATAGAATAGTAAAGTTGACATAGTTCTGAGGTAAGACAGTGAAGGTGTACTGCTGTTCCTGTTAGCTTAAAGCCAAATGTTTCTTATAGTTCTTTTTAATTGGTTTAGAAAAAAATAAACATCCAGTTTTTGCCAAAACCAAAAAAGTGAGTTAAAAAGGATGTGTATACAGTCCTCATCTGTGCAAATTTCCAGTCTTTCATGGTGGCATTAATTTCTGCATTTACTCAGGGAATATATTATTGCTTTGTTTTACTCTTTTGGTTGGACAGAGCAGCCTCAGAGGTTTCCCCTTGTCACTTCTTACCAAAATAACATTTGACACTCTTGGACATATAAGTTCATTTCTTTCATGAAAACAACTCTCACAAAAGAAATGAACTTCTATGTCCAAAAAGCGCACTGTACCCCAATCAGAAAAAATCCAAATAGACCTACTCCAAGACACATACTATTCATAATGTAAAATGTCAAAGATAAAGAAAATTCTGAGAGCAGCAAGGGAGAAGCAAACCATCACATACAAGGGATGTCCAGTAAGACTAGAGGAGATTTCTCATCAGAAATCAGGCAAGAAGACAGTGGTATGATACAATTAGGATACTGAAAGAGAAAAACTGCCAGCCAAGAATTCTTTATCCCACAAAACTGTCCTTCAAATATAAAGGTGAATATAAAATATTCACAAACAAACAGAAACTGAGTTACTAAAAAAAAAAATCCACCTTTGCAGGAGATATTAAAGGAAGACTTAGAGCCTGAAAGACAAAGACAGGTAGAGAGGTTTGAAGGAGAGTATAGAAGAAAGAATAGCAGAAAGGATAATCAAAAGAGTAAAAAGATAGATGAAAATAAGATATGAAATATGAAAACCAAAGAATAAAATGGTGGAAGTAAATAATGCATTTACAGTAATTTCATTGCATGTGAAGGAATAAACTCCCCAACCAAAAGATATAGGCTGACAGAATGGATTAAAAAAACATGAGTCATCCATATGCTGCTTACAAGACACTCACCTTACACTCAGGGATACAAACCAGATAAAAATGAAAGGTTGGAAAAATATATTCCATACAAATAATAACCAAAAAAGATCAGGGGTAACTATACTAATATTGGACAAAGCAGACTTTAAATGCAAAAAAGTTATAAGAGATACAGAAGGCCACTATATATTAATAAAAGGGACAATCCATCAGGAAGAAATAACAGTCATAAATATCTAAGCACTTAACCAGAGTGCCCCAAAATATGTGAGACAAACTCTGGCAAAACTGAAGGGAGAAATAGACATCTCTACAATAATCATTGGAGACTTCAAGACATCACTCACAGCATTAGATAGAACAACTAGGCTAAAGATCACCAAGGAAACAGAGAACTTGAACAATATGATAAATGAGTGAGACCTAACAGACATATACAGAACACTGCACCCAAATTCAGTGGGTTATAAATTCTTCTCAAGTGTCCATGGATCTTTCTCTAAGATATACCACATGTTAGGTTACAATGCAGCTTTAGATAAATGTAAACAGATTGAAATTATACAAAGCACCTTCTCAGATCATAATGGAATGAAACTGGAAATCATTAATTGGCAAAAGGAGGTAAATTTACAAATGTGTGGAGGCTAAACAACACACTCCTAAACAATCCTAAATAATCAGTGGGTCAAAGAAGAAATTGCAAGTGAAATCATTAAATATATTGAGACAAATGAAAGCAAGAACACAACTTATCAAAACTTATGTTGATACATCAAAGGCAGTATTAAGAGGGAAATTTATAGCCTTAAACACCTATTTAAAAAGAAGAAAGAGCTAAACTCAAAGATTTAACTGAACAATTTGAGAAACTAGAAAAAGAACAGCAAATTAATCCCTAAGAAAATAGAAAGAAGAAATAAAGATTAGAGGAGAAATAAATGAAATTGAGAAAAAAAAATAGATAAAATCAACAAAACCAAAAGCTGGTTCTTTGAGAGGATTAATAAGTTTGACAAACCCTTAGCTAGACTAACAAAGAAAAAAAGATGCAAATAAAAACAATCAGAAATGAAAGGGAGCGAGTTATGACTGACCCCACAGAAATAAAAAGAATCATAAGGGGATATTATGAGAAACTGTATGCCAACAAACTAGACAACCTAGATGAAATGGACAAATTCCTAGAAATGCACAAACAACCTAAACTGATGCTACAAGAAATACAAGAACCTAACAAACCAAACACATTTAAAGAGATTGAATCATCATCAAAAATCTCCCAGCAAAGAAAAGTCCAGGACAAGATGGCTTCAAAGGAGAATTCTACAGGTATTTCACGAAGAATTAGCACCAATCATTTTTAAACTCTTCCAAAAATTGAAGAGGAGGAAAAATTATCCAACACATTTTATGAAGCCAACATAACCCTAAAACCAAAACCAGATAAAGATACTACAAGAAAAGAAAACTGCAGACCAATCTCTCTAATGAACATAGATGCAAACATCCTCAACAAAATACTTCCAAATTGAATCCAATAGCATATCAAAAGACTTATACATCACAACGAAGTGGGATTTATTTCTGGTATGCAATGTTGGTTCAACATAAGAAAATCAATCAACATAATACACCCCACTAACAAATTGAAGGGAAAAAACACATGATCTCTCAATCAATGCAGAAAAGGCATTCGATGAAATCCAGAATCCTTTCTTGATAAAAACACTTCAAAAGATAGCAATAGAAGGAAAGTTCCTCAATATGATAAAAGGCATATATGAAAAACCCACAGCCAACATCGTACTCAATGGGGAAAAGTTAAAAGCTTTACCTCTAAGATCGGGAACAAGACAAGGCTGCCCAATGTCTCCATAATTATTCAACATTGTACTAGAAGTTCTAGCTAGAGTAATTAGACAGGAAAAAAAATTAAAGGCATCCAAATAGGAAAAGAAGTAATACTCTCACTACTTGCAGATGACATGATCCTATATTTAGAAAATTTCTGAAATGTCTACTACAAAGCTACTTGAGCTAATAATGAGTTCAGCAAAGTGGCAAGATACAAGATCAACACACAAAATCAGATCAACACACAAAAATCAGACTGTTCAATACTGAGAAAGAAATCAGGGGAAAAATTCATTTACAATAGGAACAAAGAGACTCAAATACCCAGGAATCAATTTTAACTGAAGAAGTACAGGACCATTATGTAGAAAACTACAAAACAATGCTAAAAGAAATCAATGAAGAACTAAACAAATGGAAAGACATTCCATGTTCATGGACTGGAAGACTAAATACCGTGAAGATGTCAATTCTTCACAAACTGATTTTTTTAAACTTTATTTTGTACATTTAATAATGGAAAATACAAACAAAATTTTAAAAAGAAAAAAGAAAACACAGTTGAATAAAAGCATACATTTCTCAATTAAATGTACTAGATACATATAATTTTTTTGTATTGGATACATATAACATTTTTTGTGAATTATACAATATTTTACACAATATATTTGCTTCATAGTAATGCAATCATAGAGTATTTGTTCTTTTGTGTATGGCTTGCTTTGCTCAACATAATGTCCTCCAGGTTCATCCATGTTGTCATATATTTATGACTTCATTTCTTCTAACAGCTGCATAATATTCCATCATGTGAATACACCAGTTTGGTTATCCATTCATCGGCTGATGGCGATGGACACCTGGGATGCTTCCAGCTTTTGGCAATTGTGAATAATGTGTTATGAACATGTTCATGTCACTGCTCTCAGTTCTTCTTGGTGTACACCCAGCAGGTATTGCAAGGTCATGTGGCAAGTCTATATTCAACTTTTTTAGGAACTGCCAAACAGTCCTCCACAGTGGCTGTACCATTCTGCATTCACACCAACAGTGAATAAGTGCTGCTATCTCTCCACATCTTCTCCAACAATTGTAGTTCTCTGTCTCTTAATAGTGGGCATTCTCATAGGTGTGAAATGATATCTCATTGTAGTTTTGATTTGCGTTTCCCTAATCATTATGATTTTGAGCATTTTTTCATGTTTTTTTTTTTTGCCATTTGTATTTCTTCTTTGAACAAATGTCTATTCAAGTCTTTTGCCCATTTTTTAACTGGGTTATTTGTCCTTTTATTGTTGAGTTGTAACATCTCTTTATATATCACAGATATTAAACCCTTATCGGACATGTGATTTCCAAATATTTTCTCCCATTGACTTAGCTGTCTTTTCACCCTTTTGACAAAGTCCTGTGAGGTACAAAAGTGTTTAATTTTGAGGTCCCATTTATCTATTTTTTCTTTTGTTGGGCGTGCTTTGGATATAAGTTCCAAGAAATCAGCACCTACCACAAGATCTTTAAGATGTTTCTTTACATTTTCTTCAAGTATGGTCCTGGCTTTTATATTTACGTCTTTGATCCATTTAGAGTTGATTCTTGTATTGGGAATGAGGTGGTGGTCTTCTTTCATTCTTTTGGTTATAGATATCCAGTTTTCCCAGCACCATTTGTTGAAAAGACTGTTTTGTTCCGTTAACATGGACTTGGTAGGTTTGTCAGAACCAGTTGACCACTGAGGTGAGGGTTTATTTCTGGACTTTTAATTCTATTTCACCAATCAGTGTGTCTATCTTTATGCTAGTACCACGCTGTTATGACCACTGTAACTTTGTAATATGTTTCAAGGTCAGGCAGTGAAATTCCTCCTACGTCACTCTTTTTTTTTTTAGAATACTTTTGGCTATTCAGGGGCACTTTTCATTCCAAAGAAATTTGGTAATTTCTTTTCTATTTCTGTGAAATAGGTTGTTGGAATTTTGATCTGAATTGCATTGAATCTGTAAATCAGTTTGGGTAAAATTCACATCATCATGATATTTATTCTCCTAGTCCATGAACACGGAATGCCTTTCCATTTGTTTAGGTCTTCCTTGATATCTTTTAGCATTGTTTTGTAGTTTTCTGCATATTGGTCTTATACTTCCTTTGTCAAATTAATTCCAAAGTATTTGAGTCTTTTTTTTTTTTGTAAGTAAGTTTTCCCCTGATTTCCTCCTCAGATTGTTCAATACTAATGTAGAAAAACATTACTGATTTTTGTGTGTTGATCTTGTATCCTGCCACTTTGCTGAACTCATTTATTAGCTCAAGTACCTTTGTCATGGATACTTCAGAATTTTCTAAGTACAGAATCATGTCATCCTCAAACAGTGATAGTTTTACTTCCTCTTTCCCTATTTGAATGCCTTTAAATTTTTCTTGTCTAATGCCATAGCTAGAACTTCTAGTACAGTATTTTTGTTTTGTTTTGTTTTTTTTTTTGTTTGTTTGTTTTTTGTTTTTTTTACAGGGGAGAGCGCGAACTCAGTCCCCCACTACCACAAATTATGCAGTCGAGTTTCCCACATTTGGGGAAATCGCAGGGGTCAGCACATCCGGAGTGCAATGGATAAGCCTCACCCTGGGAAAACCACCTTCGTGATCTTGGTATCTCCCCTGCCAGGTAAGTATCTAGTACAGTATTGATTAACAGTGGTGACAGTGGGCATCCTTGTCTTGTTCTCGATCTTAGATGGAAAGCTTTCAATCTTTCCCCATTGAGTACAAGGTTGGCTGTGGGTTTTACATATATACCTTTTTATCATATTGAGAAACTTTCCTTCTATTCCTATCTTTTGAAATGTTTTTATCAAAAAAGAGTGCTGGATTTTGTCGAATGCCTTTTCTGTGTCGATTGAGAAGATCATGTGTTTTTTTCCCTTCAATTTGTTAATGGGGTGTATTACGTTGATTGATTTTCTTATGTTGAACCAGTCTTGCCTACTAGGAATAAATACCACTTGGTCATGATGTATAAGTCTTTTGATATGCTGTTGGATTCAATTTGCAAGTATTTTGTTGAGGGTGTTTGCATCTATGTTCATTAGAGAGACTGATCTGTAATTTTCTTTTCTTGGAGTGTCTTTATCTGGCTTTGGTTTTAGGGTGATGCTGACTTCATAAAATGTGTTAGATAATTTTCCCTCCTCTTCAATTTTTTGAAAGAATTTAAACAGGATTGGTGTTCTTTTCAAAATGCTTGGTATAATTCTCCTTTGAAGCCATGTGGTCCTGAACTTTTCTTTGCTGGGAGATTGTGTGTTTCTAGGAACTTGTCCATTTCATCTAGGTTGTCTAATTTGTTGGCATACAGTTTCTCATAATATCCCCTTAAGATTCTTTTTATTTCTGTGGGGTCAGTCATAACTCCCCCCCCCCCCTTTCATTTCTGATTGCATCTTCTCTCTTTTTTTCTTTTTTATTCTAGCTAAGATCAATTTTATTGATCTTCTCAAAGAACCAGCTTTTGGTTTTGTTGATTTTCTCTATGGTTTTTTGTTCTCAATTTCATTTATTTCTGTTCTAATTTTCATTATTTCTTTCTTTCTGCTTGCTTTGTGATTGGTTTGCTGTTCTTTTACTAGTTTCTCTAGCTGTTCAATTAAATCTTTGAGTTTAGCTTTCTTCTTTTTTAATATAGGCATTTAGTGCTATAAATTTCCCTCTCAATACTGCCTTCACTGTATCCTATAAGTTTTGATAAGTTGTGTTCTTGTTTTCATTTGTAACAATATATTTACTGATTTCACTTGCAATTTCTTCTTTGACCCCCTGATTATTTTGGAGTATGTTCTTCAGTCTCCACACAGCTGTGAATTTACTTTTTTCTTGTATATTATTGATTTCTGGTTTCATTCCACTATGATCTAAGAAGGTGCTTTGTGTAATTTCAACACAAACTGATTTATAGAGTCAATGCAATACCAATCAAAATTCCAAAAGCCTACTTTACAGAAATAGAAAAGGCAATTACCAAATTCATTTGGGAGGGAAAGTACACCCAAATGGCCAAAAGCATTCTAAATAAGAAGAGCGACATGGGAGGAATTACACTGCCTGACCGTGAAACATATTACAAAGCTACAGTGGTCAAAATAGCATGGTACTGGCGTAAAGATAGACACATTGATCAGTGGAATAGAATTGAAGGTCCAGAAATAAACCTTCACCTCTATGGTCAACTGGTTTTTGACAAACCTACCAAGTCCATGTTAACAGGACAAAACAGGCTCTTCAACCAGTGGTGCTGGGGAACTGGATATGTACAACCAAAAGAATGAAAGAGGACCCCCATCTCACTCCCGATACAAGAATCAACTCAAAATGAATCAAAGACTTAAATATAAAAGCCAGGACCATAAAACTACTTGAAGAAAATGTAGGGAAACATCTTAAAGACCTTGTGGTAGGTGGTGGTTTCTTGGACCTTATACCCAAAGCATGTACAACAAAAGAAAAAATAGTTAAATGGGACTTCCTCAAAATTAACCACTTGTGCACCTCACAGGACTTTGTCAAAAGGGTGAAAAGGCAGCCAAGTCAATGGGAGAAAATATTTGGATGTCACATGTCTGATAAGGGTTTAATATCCCTTATATATAAAGAGATATTACAACTCAACAATAAAAAGACAAACAACCCAATTAAAAAATGGGCAAAAGATTTGTATAGACATTTTTCCAAAGAAGAAATACAAATGGCAAAAAAAAAAAAAAAAAACAGACAAAAACACATGAAAAAAAATGTTCAACATCACTAGCAATTAGGGAAATGCAAATCAAAACTACAATGAGATATTTCACACCCATCAGAATGGCCACAATTAAAAAGACAGAGAACTACAATTGTTGGAAAGGATGTTGGGAGATAGGAATACTTATTCATTCTTAGTGGGAATGTGGAATGTTACAGCTACTGTGGAGGACTGTTTGACAGTTCCTAAGGAAGTTGAATACAGATTTGCCATGTGACCCTACAATACTACTACTGGGCATGAACCCAGAAGAACTGAGAGCAGTGACATGAACAGACTTCTGCACACCAATATTCATAGTGGTGTTATTCATGATTGCCAAAAGTTGGAAACAATACAGATGTCCATCTACCAATGACTGGATAAGCAAACTGTGGTGTGTTCACATGATGGAATATTATGCAGTTGTAAGAAGAAATAAATTTTAAAGCATCTGACAACATGGATGAACCTGTAAGACATTATGTTGAGTGAAGCAAGCCAAACACAAAAAGACAAGTACTGTATGATTGTGTTACTATGAATTAAATTATATTGTGAACATATTGTATGATTCCATTTATATAAAAGGTAAATATATATCAATTTATAAAGATGGAATTTGATTAGTGGTTATGTACATCTTGAGAAGCCATGCTAAGGGGTGTGGAGTTTTTCTTTTTGGAGTAATGAAATAATTCTAAAAATTTTTGTGGTGATAAAGGCACAACATTGTGATTATTCTAAAAGCCATTGATTATACACTTTATATAGATCATATGGTATGTGAATATATCTCAATAAAACTGCTTAATAAATAAATAGATAATTGTGTAAGAATAGCCAGAAATAGCACCTATGTACAACAGGGGAAACAGAGAGAAGTTGAGAGGTGAAGAATTTTCTAGTTTGTCTGTTTTTTGTTTATTATTATTGAAATAATGAAAATGTTCTAATAATGATTGAAGTGATGAATGTACAACTATTGATTATACCAAATACAAGTACACTTTGGATGAATTGTATATTTTATTAATATGTATCAATAAAATTGATTTTTAAAAAAACAAACAAAAAAATCATCTCAAGGGAGCCGATGTTGCTCAGTGGTTGAGTGCTGGCTTCCCGCATAAGGTTCCCAGGTTCAATCCCCAGCCCTAGTACTTCAAAAAATGAAAAATTAAACTCAGAATTATAGCATGATAATTCCTGAAAGACTGGATATTTCTATTTCTGACAGAAAAAGGCCTAGGAAGAATATTTATAATATGTAATGTTTATTGTGGCTGTGTTGAAAGAAACTTCCTCAGGGACATCTGGCCTCACTTTCAAACAAGATTTGGTTCTGTGAACAGACTTAATAGTGTGAATTAGGTGAGAGGACATAAGCTGTCACTGCAAAGATTCATGCTAGATTTCAAATGACTTTACAGTTAAATAAATCAATGAACATGTTAACACACCACCCATCTATTTAATTCTTAGGGACATGGTGAATTTAACCAGCGCCACAGATGCCTTTGGAACACAACACTCTGATCGATGCTGTGTTCCTGCTATCCATTTTGACAATTTTACCTCTTGTCTCTAACATTTAAGCAGTGCCATATGACCTTTGTCACTCTGAGTTCTCATCATTTCAACTAAATCAAGGAGCCCATTTCAATGAATAAATCTCCCCCTGTTATCCCTGCTACAGATTAGCAATGGAACAGTTACAGGAGAGTTATCAAAGAGCTTTCCAAAGTTAATAGTGCTTCCCTCACCTATGCACTTTCTAACATCCTAGTAAATTGCCTTCTGGGCCCTGTCAGGTGACATAGTAAAGGAGTAGGTAAAGGGATTTACATGTAAAATCTACCCCAACATTTTCATCCCCCTAACTCTTGATTATTTTCTCTACCTTATGCCAGTGAATTTCTGGAATTTCAGCCTTATTAATTGTAGTCCATCATTGAGTCCATGTTTCAGCCAACCAAACAATTTCAGATATTTAGGTTACTTGAACTAACACATTAAATTAAAATTATCTTTGAAATACAGCTAAACAATAAATTGGTCTAACCCAACAATATATTGGTCTTGTTGGCCTAAAAATCTTAGAACCCACTTGCATGAATATTTGCTAGTTTCTTGCAAATATAAATTGGCATAATCCAGCAATAATTTGTGTGTATATGCTGTTTCTTCCCAGATGAAATTTTGCAGCCTCTCCTTCTCAGAGTATGCTAGACTATGATTGTATTTGTGAGTCTGGAGGCAAGGAGAGGTGGTGACAACACCGTGAAATGGAACTGCCTCAGGTGAGATTTTACACAGTCTTTAAGCAAGGGAAGGCTAGTCTTCTTGAAGAGGGAAAGAGGAGGCTATGTGTGATGGGAAAAGGATGCTCAAGAGGGTTTGGTGTTCAAGATTCTCATTTTCACCCCAAAATCTCCAGCTCATACTCCTTTCCAATCTTTTCTAGCCTCACTTAAGAAATTTAGCAAGGCTATATCTTCAACTGATTTGCATATATCCAACTTATATCATTTAATATTTAATTGGAGTCTTTAAACATACTGCACTGTGGCTATGAGAATTAAGACATTTTTTAAAGCCACTAAGGAAATTCTTTAATTCTCTCACTATAAATTGAGTAAGGAGTTTAATTTCCTTTCTTTAAGATCTCCATTGCAGTCAGAAATAGAAAGGCTACCTCTTAGCCCTTGTGGTCATCATGCATGCATCCTGAATAACCGTTGGTGATAATGTCTCTTGGTATATTAATAAACCAAATGTGCCTTAAATAAATAAGATTGGAAACATCTTATATGTGAAACAGATTTCTTTACTGCAAAAGTTGTCAGAACTCTCATGTGGTAATGTGCAGTGTATATGAAGAATCTATTTTTCCCAGTCCCTCTTTTTGAAGCAATGTTCTTCAGGATACACTTTGGAAATACTACTCTAAGCCTTAGTGTCTCAGTCTAGCCGTTTTCAATGTACTTCGATGAGGGGCTTAGTTTTTTTTTTTCCAGTATTAGTTTTCTTTTGCTTTGTAACAAATGACCTCAATCCTACCATTTAAAATAACCCACATCTATTACTTCACAGTTTATATAGATCAGGAGACTTGAAAATCAATTTAAGGTTCTCACAAGGCTGCGATAAAGTAGTTGGCTGGAACTCTGGTACCATCAGAATTTCAAATGGGAAAGGACCCACTTTTGTTGGCAGAATTTGGTTTCTTGTGATCTTAGGACTGAGGACATCTATTTCTTTCTTTCTTTAGTTCTCCTTAGTTCCTGGCATGTGGGACTCCACAAATAGGGAACTCACAACATGGCAGCCTGCTTCTTCAAAGCCAGCATGGAAGTGAAGGACTCGAATAAGACAGGCACCGCCATCTTATATAACATAATCATGGAATCACATATACATAATGACGTACCTCCCTTCTCCTTTGCTCTGTTCTCTTTGTTAAAAGTGAGTCACAGAACGCTCCCTCCACAAACACACTCAAGGAAGGCAACTGCACTGAGGAGTGAATACCAGCAGATGGGGATTACATGTGGCTACTTTAAAAGTCTGTCTGCCACATTGTCCTTTTTTTTTTTTTTTTTCCCCTGTCTGTCCATAGTATATTGATTATCTCACTTAAGGGAAATAGATTAGGTTTATCTGTATTATACAGGCTAACTGTCAGGTTTCCAGTTTTTGTCACCTCATTCCTTCACAGATGAGTTTAACTAGATGTTTGTCCATCACAGCCAGTTAACAGACTAGGTATTCTTATCTTTCTTTTTTGCTTTGTTTCTTTACTTACTTTCTCCTGCCAAAAATGCTTCAGCCCTAGGTGCATGATGTCCTGGGAGCCATGAGAATCAGGACAGAAGTCCAGGATTAGGATGAGGAGATGGCATGGGAAAATTTAGGCTACAGTTAATTTTGCAGCATTTAGGGGAAGGAACTCTTCAATGGAATGCAGGAGGTTTTCCTTTATGCCAAGCTGGTTCCCTCTTCACATGGCAAATCATGACAGCTATAAATATTCTGTTATTTTTCAATATTTCCAGACATTATCCACTCTGGTTTAATATGCCAGAACATTTTTAAATCCAAGGATAGTTTCTCTCAAGCTGTTTTAAAGTGACTTTTTCCTGCTATCATTTATTTGTGCTCAGGAAACACAATTTTCAACATAATTGTTAAGGTGAATCAGGTGCCAAAAATTCACAGAAGACATAACAAAGCCAAATATAAAGGACTTGGGGATATTCATTCTTTTGCATTATCTCTACTCTTTCCTCCCCCATTAGTATAGATAATTAACAGTTGATTGAAATTTCAAAGCAGCATATGTCTAAAAAGCCACACAACTCTCATAAAATTCAATAGTGATTGTGGTGTTCCCAACTTTGAAAACATCTTCTTAACTAATTTGCTTTATTATCTTTCCAAGATGTGTCCCTTCCAATTTAAGTAATCTGGAACAAAGTAGCCCATTTGGCTCAATCTAGTTTTCCTTTTGGCTCACAATTTCATAATATAGCACTATAATTGACTTCAAATTCAGAGCAGAAAAATTGCTCTGCCAACATTTGGTAATAGCACTCTCTCTTTACCAGTGGGCAGCTAATTTTTCTCTAGGTAGAACCAGGGATATAAGATGAAGTTAATTTTTTTTTTATAAACTTGTTTTTAATCTAGAACTTTAAAAAAAATAATGTAATTCTTCAATTTTTGGAAAGAAAATGGGTTATAAGGCAAAGGTTGCTATTAACATTGTTTGGAAATTTTAATGCATTTTCCCATAGATGCAATACTACAAATTGTAGTTAGATTTCTAGCATTATCATTATAACAACATTTATTGATAGCCTGCTATTTGCTAAGTATCCCCTATGATTTGTATCTTGCCTGCCTCATTAATCTTTCATTGTTTCACTCTTCCCCAATTTTCTGTGTTTCATTTATCCCAGAGGTCAACAAACCTCTTCTATAAGGCACCTGAGAGTGAATATTTTCAGCTTTGCAGGTCACCTGGTCTCTGCGGTAACCACGTCACACCCGTTATAGTGTAAAAGTGGCCACTGGTACTATGCAAACAAATGTGACTGTATTCAAATGAAATTTTATTTATGAGCACTGAAATTTGTTTTTACAAAATATTTATGTGTCATGAAATGTTATTCATCTTTTGATTTTTTTTAACCATTAAAAAATGTAAAAATCATTCTTAGCTTCCCCTGCTGTACAAAAACAGACAGCAGCAGGATTTGGCCCTTGGGCCCTAATTTGCATCTACCTCAGCTCTCTTTCAATTCATTATCATTGCCAAACTCTTTCATCCTCAAGTCCTATATCCAAGACCTTCCCTCCACCTGGAAGTCTCCATATCTTCCCCTCCCCCCTCTTCTTTTACTCCTTAATTCATCAGAGTAATTCCTACTCATTTCTACATCCTTCATTATTCAGCATAAGTTTTATGATCTTAAGGACACTATCGTGATGTCCCCAACACCAAGCCTGGCTCTATCTCCTACCACTGCCTGCTTTCCCTTTTCCAGTGTATCCTGTGCTTCTCCCTAGAAAGGTTTATCACAATTATAATAAATAATCGTTACTGGATTTTGTCTAGGTTCTTGACTATGCTGCAGAAATGAATTTCAAGTGCACGTCACATTGATTAGGCCAGTAATTTAGTAAGGTAGGATGGGAGGAGAAATGGGAGAAAATAACAGATCATAGGTCCCAGGTAGAGAGAAAAGGCTGAGAGTGATAAAGAAGACTGGTTTACAGACTACAATTTCCCATAATAGATTATAAATGCCAAGGTTTTACTTGCATGTTGATCCATGTGGAGGGGACACGGGAAGAGCAGGGTGCAGAAGGTAAGAGAGAGAGAGAGAGAGGCTTTTGTGCCTGCTTTTTAAACCATTAATTATTCCACCCCTTTGCTAATGACACAGGAGGAGTCCCAGCTGCTTGCTGTTTTGATCTATTACCCCACCCATCAATCTCTGGTAGGGCCCAATTATAAGGCCCCTGGAGAATATCCAGTGCTTCTCCTGTCTTCCAGAGGAAACCTCATTCCAAAGAGCAGAAATTTCATTCTGAACGGGATTCTCACAAGGGTCTTCCAGCAGCCATTTTGGGGGATATCCACATGGACGTCTTGCCGGGTTCCAGATCTGTCTATTGATTCCCTATTTTACTAGTCTGCTTCATAATTACTTATAAATTTAGTTATGCAATATCCATCTTTCCTCTAGAATATAAGCTCCTCGAGAGCAATGAATGTATATGTGTGTTGTTCATAGCTGTATGCCCAGTGCTTAACACAATGCCTTGCATAGAGTGAGGGCTCAATAAATATTTGTAAAGAAAAGGAATCACTCAATGCTTAACACAATCCTGCAAAGTAAGTGTCCCAATTTTATAGATGAATAAATTGGAGCTTCATTAAGATAAATAACTTACTAGAGGTCACAAGGATAATAAGGTAGAGTCTTCTAGTCTCGAAAATTCTTGCTATTTCTACTATGCCACTACTGTATTAAAAGAGTATATTAATCTTTATTTAAAGATTATACATTTGCATTAAAATGGTGAAAGCCATTTATCACATTTAAAATAGAAAGCATATGCAAAACATGATGAAAACATTTTTCTCTGCCTATACACTGAGAATTTCTTTTTATAAAAAGAATTTCTTTTTAAGTGTAGAGATTTTCAATTTGGTCTGTTTAGATGTTTGCCTTTCTCATCAATCCTGTCTGGGACTCAATGATCCCTTTCAAGTTGCAGACACAGTCTTTCTTCCATTGAGGAAAATTTTCTTCTATTATTTGTTTAATTTTCTATCTTCTGTTCATTACTTTTTTTCTTAAGTATTTTGGATTTATCCTTAAAGTTCCATATCTTGGCAATCATGATTTATATTTTTCAAGTTTTTTTTATGACTTGGAATAATTCACCTACTTGATCTTTTTAGGCCACTCATTCAAGTTACCACAACACACAATTTAGCTTGTCTTTTCAGCTCAAATAACAGACTTTTAAAAGGAATTCCAAAAATGTGTTTTCTGATGTATCTGTATATATCCTTAAGTGCTCTTATTTTCTTTCTTTTTTTTTTTTTCAAGTTGCCATTGAAGTCTTTCATCAGCTCTAATTCATTAGCAGTTCTGTTTATTCCTTCTCTCTCTGGCTGCTAAGCCTTTTGAATCAAATAGTTTTCTTCTGTGTGTGCTTGTTGGATATTTTAAGTGGTAAGAAGTTCAGTTACCCCAACAGCCTATGGGCTGGCAGTCTTCAGGGTGATGGAAAGAACACCATATCCTGTGCCTGGGGCCTGTGGTGCTCCAGAATGCAAGTGATAGTTGCCCAGTGAGACCCCAGAAAAATGTCTGTTCTCACACAGCCTCACTTTTTCTCTTCCCAAATGTTTAGTCCCCCTCACAGAGCCCACAGACCCATTTTTTCTTGAAGGGATGAAAGATCAATGAAATCCAAGCTCATCCTTGATTCTCTGCCTTTCTCCACCCAGCACTTGCACTTGCAGACTTGAGTCTCTCATCTGCTTCCCAGGGGAGAAAATTACTTTCCTAGTAGGAATATATTTTGCTGAGATTTAAAGGAAGCTACTTTTTCTTAGGTACTACCTCAATAGTGGACAGTGTTGGAATCCAGGTTCATGAGTCCTTTATATTATTTTGGATGGAATAATTGTACATATGATGCTGTGAATATTTCTGCTTAGTAAACTGAGAAGTGGATTAAAAATTCAAATACGGAATTTGGTAAACTCTGAAAGCACCAATCTGTTCATGCCTAGAGCATATTGAAGAAGTAGTCCATCCTAAGGTCAGCTCTAAGGCCCTGGTTATAAAAGGGTCCCTGGTAATAGAGAGTGATGGAATTGAGCTTGAAGAATACACTCGTTATAATGATTCAGAATCTACTTTCTACCATGGTGCATTAGTAAAGTCATCTCTGTTTGGCTAGCGTTTCCATCCATTTTTTAAGCACCTGTTTTGAAAATCACCATAATCTTATTCTTTAAAATTGTTCTTTAGAAAAATGTTAATTTTCGTTAAGGACAAAAAAAACTTTGCCCTTAGCATTCATGTTTTTTTATGGTAGGTGAAATATTTTTAATATCAGAGACAACATACATAATATCTAAACAGAATGTTTAGATATATTCAGTCCATAATTTTTTTACGTTTTGGCCTAGCTTCAGATTCAAAAATAAATTTTATAATTTCATAATATCCCTAATTTTTTATATTCCATTTTTCTGAAGTTCTTTTTAAAATTGTAAACTGTTATGGTAATGCTTCAATTTTGGTATTTTCTGTTTGTGATTGGGACTGCTAGTAGCAATGCCTACTTGTGGTAATTAAAAATCAAACCTCATTTTAAAAAATAATGCTTTATTGCATAGCTTAACTATTTGTGTAACTCAGAAGACATGGACTTTAAATGCAGCCAAATATTTACAACAAGTATTAATGGTCATAAATGTGAATTTCAACTTATTGAGTCCTTGAAGATGGATCACAATACTAGGTAGGAGTCTCTTAGGTTTTAGTTGATAAGTTTGATCATTTATATGTAAAACAGATACTGCATGGCTCAAAATGGTATTGATTTTTTTTTTTTTGTTAATGCATATAGACACAAGTCCCTTTGCTCTATATACATATCCTAGTATTTTAAAGTTTTTAGATTTTTCATCAAGATATATGGAGCCCACTATTTCTACTGAGTCATGACAACTAAGTCAATTGCTTTATTCCTTCCAATTAATTTTCTTTTTTTTTATAATTAATTTATTTTTATTGTGGATAAAAATAAAAATTTTCACAATACATACCAATATTTGTAAAATGATATATAAATATATATGCATATATGTGCATTTGCTTACAAAAATGTTATTTATATATATATAAATATATTTTAAGAGGTACTTAGATTACCCAAAATATTACATGGAACCCACTGGGATTCCCATGTTGCCCACCTCCCACACCTCCCACCACATCCCACACAAACATCTCCCACAAGTGTGGCCCACCACTCTCAATGGACTTACACACACATATGGTGATTCTAGCAATGGAAGAAATTAAAACAATGAGGTGGAGCCAGTGGCCACTTGACCAATTAATTTTCTTACTAGCTAAATATAAAACAAAGTAGAACACTTTTTAGAAACATTTCAAAAGCCTTCTCAAAATCCATCCTCATCCCCTCGTTGCTTGTCTGTCTGACCTGTTGCTGTTTAGTGAATGTTTTGAATAAGGACATAATTATGGTTCCATAGACTGTATTCAAAACTCTAGCTTCAGATGCGAGATAAAGAAGAGTTCAGATTTTAATCACAAAACACCTCCAAACAAAACTCCTTCAAAACAAATCCAAATAAAATATTTATCAATAAACAATGTTATTTTTGTCATCACATTCACTGTATCTATATTTTAAATTCTTGTTTTTCAAAAATAAACTAAGGACATTAAAAACTGTGGCATTATTTCCAACATTCATGGCCTTTCTCAGTAAGTAAGCGCTCACTCAGTTTCCTTTTTGGAAATGTAATTCAGTCTAGGGTAGTGGTTTTCAACCAGAGGTGATTTGGCAAGTCTGGAGATGTTTCTGATTGCCCAAACTAGGGGGAGTGCTACTGGCATCTATTGGGTTGAAGCCAGGGATACTGCTAAACATCCTGCAATACCTCCCAGAACAAAGAATTATCCAGCCCCAAATGTCAATAGTGTTAAGGTTGAGAAACACTGGTCTAGGAGCATAAATACAGGGAGATAGGATACAGGGATTCTTCTTCTTTGTTATAGTAAGTGTTGCTAAACCTAACATGAAAATATTAAGGAGGGTCTGCAGTGTAAACCTAGAAAGAAAACATCAGGAATCTGAATATCTACAAGAAAAACTGACTTTAAGTTTAAAAATCAACTTGAATTAGAAGGAAAGAAGTAAGACCTAAATAATGATTCTCAGGAAGTCAGTTCATGTTTAAATGAAAGAGCAAGGGATTATGATTCCAGAATGCCCTCCTGTCATTTGAATTCTAGCCAGGCGGTTGCTACAATCACTTTGTTTTGACAAAGCCAAAATATCTGAAGCAATTATGATTATTTCATGGACACAAAGCTTAATTGTTATTGAATATTTGAATAATTAACTGTTTGAATAATTACTAAATTATGTTGCTAATGAGAGCCAGTTTGTAGATATTGTACCTAAATATGAACAAGTAGGCTTTGTTGAATTCCTAACTCAACAAAGTTATAGATTAGGGCTTTAACTAGGTTTATAGACTAGATCTCAGAAACCCATCAGGCAATGCAAAAATGAACATAAAAGAATGTGGGGAAAACAGTGCAAATCCATATTTTTATTGGAAAAGTAACACAAAGTGCTTGGTTACTTATTGATAATGATCAACATTTATCTTGTAGGCAGAATAATATTATTAATGTTAGGAATTGTTTTGTTAGGAAGGTGGGATTTTTCCCTCCTGAAAAATCAAAATAATCTAAATTGTGGAAATATCTCCCTTTGAAATATGATTTAAGCACCCTATTTGCAGATCATATGGCATCATCTTCTGGGCAGCTGTCTTAAATACTTAACTTTCTGAAGAAAACTTGATTTCTTGTTTATAATCATAAAAAACTTATTGAGCACCTACTATCATGAAAGTATTATGTTAGCTTTCCTGGAAAGATGTCTATGGAAACAAATAACTACAATACAAAACAAAATGGTATCCAAGCAACACGCTAGAATTTAAAAAGGAAGGAGCAAATAAAATTCTTATAAGAAAGAATTAAAAATTCATTTAGTGTGTATTATTTCATTTTGAAAAGGATGAAAAATAAATTAAAATGTTAATTCTCTTGTTCAGAAGTCAAGGATTTCAATCAAATAATTTCAGGCTAAGTTGCATCTCTATACAGATATAGCCTAGGAAATGTGTAGTTGAATAAATAGTCCATAATTAATACCACTATTTGCCAAAACAACATGAATTGGTGTTTATGGCTAGGTAGCCTGTCATATAATCTCATGAAATTTCATAGGAAATGAGACAGCAATATACCTAAATATTAAAGTTCTCTTTATACATATTTAACTTAATCAGGCAACTTTGTTTATTAAACATGAAAATATATATACCCACTTTATATATATATATTAAGGACTATTCCACATAATTCTATTCTGATTTAATTGTGGGGTTCACATACTAGAAAATATTCACCATTTTTTACCTATCCAGCCATTATTCATCCAGGTTAAGAATAGAGAGGTTTTAGAATGATTCGTGTTTCAGAGCATTTTGAATGGATATGGTGTTTATTAGCAGGGTGAAAAGAACATTTTAATTTTTATTTCCTTTTCTGCTATCTCAGATGCACAAAATCATACTAGAATTTAAATAACTTTATAAATGTTTCTCTCATATTGTTTAGATCAATAGACTTCAAATTTTAGTGGAAAAGCAATCCAAGCAAATTAAAGATTAAACACTCTTGAATTTGTTGGTTAGGCTTACACTTTACAAGGGAAAGGAGCTGGCAATTTTATATTGAGCTACTACAAAGTGTCCAACTATTTTGACTGACAGGAGACATAAATACCCTGCGGAAGATCGTATTTGGGGAAGCATAATCATCTCTCTCATACCTAATGTTATTTCTCGGTCAGTTATGAAATATGGTGCCCATTTGGTCTTCTCTTCCTCTCTCATGATGCCTAGAATGAGAAAGTCTGGAGCTTTAGAACACACCTTGGACAATGAGACAACTGGGTATGAGAGAAGAGAGGGTCAGACAGAAAGACAGAAGGAACTGAAGTGTCTGATGGCTTTGTAGATCTGGCCTACCAGCCATGCAATAATCATTGTACTTCATTTATATAAAAGAGTAAACTTTTATGTGTTTAAATCATGGTAATTAGGTGTTGGTTAATTGCAGTTGATGCCATCCAAATTAATGCACTTTATTTTGAGCCTATATGTTAAGTTAGACTTCAAAGGACTTAGTGAGTTGTGAGTTTAGTGGCGAGAAGGGAGTTGTAAAAGATGACCCGCAGAGGATATATTGATCCACTGTGCCCACTGATGCTCTCAGAGTTCAAGTAAGATGAGGCATGAGAATTGGCAATCCCTTGTAGCAAAATGGTGACCTCAAAAAGAGTATGTTAAGGGAATGGGTGGGATGAAATCTAATTAGAATGTATTGAAGAGAGAAGGCAGTTTATGAAGTCAGTAAATATAGAAATAGTTTTTCAAGGAGCTTTGTTATGAACAGAAGAGTATGTGCAAAAATCATTTCCTGGATTTGAAATAGCCATTCTTTTTTAAAATAAGTTTTGACAAAACAACATGACCTTAAGTTTACCTAGTTTCCTCTATTCAAATTATCTATTGCTTGGAATCTACTTTCTTCTCAGAGACATTGTTCATACCTTTTCCTCTCATCTGAAGAGTTATACACAAGGCAGGCTGCACATCTGATGTTCTGGATTCTTTTTTTACCACTTCTTCTGAGTAGATATATTAATTGATTACCAACTCCTCATTTTTCTTGGTTTTTATTTTCCTTTTATTTTGCTAGCATCTTTGATCATATAGCTTCCTAAAATATTAGGTCCTCACACTTGATTTTTCAGATGAAAAAAATTCAAAATTGAAAGTATTACTAAATTGTCTTCCAGCATAATGGAATGCTGATGAGAATTCTGATGCCAGAGTGATTCTCATTCATTTTGAATGACACTTTCTTTGTTTTATCAAAATAGTTTTAGGCTCTCCTCTTCATTTCAGTTGTTCTGATATCTTACAAGATAGTCTAGTTAGAAGCTTTTTTCATAAATTTTGCCAGGTGCTTGTTGTGCACTTTCTGATGACTAATGTCTTCAGTTTTGAAAATTTTTCATTTCTGTTCTCACTTTCTGTAACTCTTTGTGGTGGATGTTATTTTCACGGCCCCTGTGATAGTTTGAGTTTTTTGTGGCCCCCCAAAATTATGTTCTTAAATTGGTCCATTCCTGTGGGTGTGAACCTATTGTGAACCTTTGATTATATTAGATTCATCTAAGGGTCATTTGATTAGATTATTCCAGTAAGGTATAGGCCAGGATGGGTCTTAATCCTCCTACTGGAATCCTTTATAAAAGGGGGAACACAGAATCACAGATATGCAGAAAAAAGGCTGAAGAGACAGAGAGAAACCTCCAGAAGCTGAAATTCACAGAACCCAGGAGGGAGAAAGCCACAGGAAAAGAGAGGAAGCTGGAGGAAGCCTAAAGCTGAAAGCAATGAGACCCAGAAGAGGAAGGCAAGTCCCATTGGATGCCATCTTGTGCCTGATTGCCCACAACTGCATCTCAAGGAGAAAGCATCTCCTGGTTTTGCCTTGATTTGGACATGTTCACAGTCTTGGAACTGTAAGCTTGCAACCTAGTAAAGCCCCATTGTAAAAGCCACCCCATTTTTGGTATATTAACTTGGCAGCTTTTAGCTAATTAAACAAACCCCAAGGAATCACACTTTTGTATATTCTTATATTTGTGTAGTCCTTCCCATAATGATGCTGTGAATTGGCCATGTGAATTGCTAGGCCAATGGGATATTAGCAAGTGGAATATAAGCAGAGGTTTAGTTAGTGCTTACATATTGGCTCTTGTCCTCTTGGAAGGTCCTCAGACCTTCCAAGCCTTGAGAGTCTTGAGCCACCATATAAAGAAATCTAGCTACCCTGCTGGAGAAGCCACAGGGAGAGAGAGAGAGAGAGAGAGAGAGAGAGAGAGAGAGAGAGAGCCAGTCAGCCTCTGGCTATTCCAGACTTCCCAGCTGAGGTACCAGATAAGTGATAAGTGAGGACACAATCTTAGACATTCCAGATGACAGAATAACCACCCAACTGAGTCATTCATTCCAGTGAGGAAAAAATAAAATACTGCTTTAAATCACTAAGTTTTAAGGAGGCTTTTTACACTGCAATAAATAACTGACATACTCTTATTCGTAAAATATTGGACTTCATGGGTTGATTATCATGAATTATATTTTTTGTCTCATGTTTTCATTTCTTTTGGTTCTCTTCTCTGAGATTTTCTCAACTTCAGCCCTTCTATGAATTTTTAAAAGATTTAATATTTAATACAAATATTGTTAAGTGACATTATAAAGTCTTTGGAGGGATAACTCCCTAAGGGGTATAGCAACAGATAAATTACAAAAGGAAAAGAAAAATGATAGTCAACTACAGTGTGTCAGAATTAAAAACTGCATTATAACAAATCACAAACCAAGAAAAACAACTAATCCATTCCATCCAATGTGGGATTTACCCATTCTATATAGTTTATCATTCCTAGTTTTCATCTCTCTAGTTTATTTGTATCTTTATTTTGTAAAAACTGTCTTATATATGCAATATCACCCATACTCGCATTTTACATGAGGTTTCACTATATTATACAGTCCCATGTTACATTTTTTAGCTTTCTTTTAGTAATATACATGACCTTAGACTTATCAACCACTGTCATATCCATATAATAGCTCTGCTAGTTCAAACACTATGATGTGCTTTCACCTTTTCTATTCACTTCCAAAGATTTACAAACAACCTTTTTACTAATTCTGCACAGATTAATGCTCAGCGTTCCATTCTCTACTCTCATTCTATTTTGTGGTGACCTATATTCTAACTCCATAAGTTTACACAATATATTTAGTTTATAATAGCACACTCATACAGTATTTGTCCTTTTGTGTCTGGCTTTCTTCACTCAATATAATGTCCTCCAGGTTCATCCATGTTGTTATATGCTTCATGACTTCATTTTTTCTTACAGCTGTATAATATTCCATCATGTGTATACATCACAATTTATTTATCCATTCATCGGTTGATGGACACCAGAGTTGTTTCCATTTTTGGCAATCATGAATAATGCTACTATGAACATTGGTGTGCAGATGTCTGTTCATGTCACTGCTCTCAGTTCTTCTGGGTGTATATCTAGTAATGGTATTGCCTGGTCATATGGCAAGTCTATACTCATCTTCCTCAGGAACTGCCAAACAGTCCTCCACAGTAGTTGAACCAATTCTACATTCCCACCAACAGTGAATAAGTGTTCCTATCTCTCTGCATCCTCTCCAACACTTACAGTTTTCTGACTTTTTAATAGTGGCCATTCTAATAGGCATGAAATAATATCTTGTTATAATGTTGTTGTATTTTAAAGAAACTTTAGATAAATAAATGTTACATAAAAAATATAGGGGATACTCATATGCCCCACTCCCTCCCCCCCCCCAACATCCTCCCACATCAACAAAGTCCTTCATTAGTGTGGTACATTTGCCACAATTGATTAACCCTCATTGAAGCATTGTTCCTGACTGTGGTTTATTGTTTACATTATAGTTTACATTCTGTCCCACGCAATTCTGTAAGTTATGACAAAATGCATAATGGCCTGTATCTGCCATTGCAACATCATGCAGGACAATTCCAATGCCTTGAAAATTCCCCCATATTACACCTATTTTTCCCTCTCCTCCCCTCAGAACCTCCGGTGGCCACTGCCTCCACATCAATGATAAAAGTTCTTCAACTGCTAGAACAACAATGTCTATAGTAGAATATTAGGAAGACTACCTTAGTCCATTGTTCACACCCCAATTCTGAGGACTCCGGAGTGGTGAGGCCCACCCTACCTACAACTGAGAGGGGGCTTAGATCCCATGGGGCAGATGGACGGAACTATCTTGCTTGCAGTTGCGGAGTCTCTCTGTTCTTTGGGATAGGCGTTGTCCATCATCATCACCTTATTAGTTGCCCTGGGTGAGTCCAATGAACTGGAGAGTAGGTGTTGTAATTCTGCTGCAATTCAGGGCCCAACTGGCACATGGACAGACCTGTTTTAAGTCTCTTGGACATACATCTATCAAATATAGTACTAACTGTAGGTTCAAATAGAAGAGGCAGATGAACCATGTGTGGGGAAACCACAAATGAGTCCAACTCTGTCATACTGGGGAGCATAAATTCCTAGGTAAGGCCGACAGGTAGTGTGCCAAACTCCTGCACTGTCTGCCCTGCCAATAATGTCTAGATGTCTCTAGAGCCCTCAGTAAACTCACTATTTGAGGCAATTTTTACTGTGGCAGTCAATGAGATCCTGCTGAGGCATGCATAAACATAACCTTTGAAATGACCTCCTGACTCACTTTGAAATCCCTTAGCCATAAGAACTCATTTGTATTTACTATTTCCTCCTATGATCAAGGTCTTTTTCAAGGTGCATTGCTAGTTGGTGCTTGGTAATAATCCCTTGGTGCCAGGGAGGCTCATCCCCGGGAGCCATGCCCCATGCCAGAGGGAAGGTGGTACATTTGTATGCTGAGCTTGGCTTAGAGAGAGGTCACATTTGAGCAACAAGGAGGCCCTCAGGAGATAACTCTTAGGCAACTTATAATACTAGACTAAGTTTCAATTTGACAAGAAAAGGTTCATAAGCACAATCATCAATATCAAGGGCCTGGTGCGATGGTCCGTCCTCCTTCACTAGGCACCACCCCTGTACTTGGGGGATTCTTGCTGTCCCATTAGAGAATGTAGCAGAACTCCCCAGGATGGGAATTCTGTATTCTTTCAGTTATTGTGTGGATCTCCACCCACCATGACAATGCCCCATGAACACTTGAACATCTTCATATGCCTTAGAGGCACACCCCAGATGAACCCCCTCCCATGCATCCCCCATCACCGACACCCTGCACCAATGTTCCACTGCCAGAGTTGTGATCCTTCTGTAACCCAAACTCTCCAAAGCTGAAGCCAAGAAAACAACCAAATAAAAATTATAAGAAAATGAAATAATAATGATATTTTTAAAATAACATAAAACATATACAAAAAATTTTTAAATAAACATTTTCAAATAATAAACTTTTTAGACATTATGTCTTTCATCACTGTGAAATCTGTTGTTTTATATGTATAGTGAGATTTTCTTCTGTATATTCCCCCCGTGTCTTGGTTTTTTTCCTTGTTTTTTTTAATCTTCCAAGAAGATTTAGGTTACAGAAAAATAACATAGAAAATATAGGGGATTCCCATATACCCAGTGCCCTCCCCCTTTTCCTTTCTCCCCTATTAATAATATCTTACATGCAGATGGTGCATTTGTTACAATTGATGTACAAATATTGAAGCATTTCTAGTAACCATGGTCAATGGTTTACATTATGATTTACATTTTGGACCATACACTTTTATAAATTTTATAAAATGGGCTGTATGCATTATTGTGAGATGCAGAAAAATTCTAATGCTCTAAAAATGCACTATGTTCCATCTATTCTATTCTTCCCACCTCCTCCCTTTGGGACCTCTGGTAACCACTAAGTTTCACTTTTTGAAGAATAAGGTCCATAGTTACTTGCAATAATATTGAAGTCTTGACATATTGGTCTGTTTTCTTTTATTAGGCACTGCCTATGTTCCAGAGAGACTCTTGCCCCTCTATTTGAGAATCTAGAAGGACTCCCCAGGATGGGAGTTTAATATTTTCTTGTTTATTGTGTGGGTCTCCACCCACTGATATAACACACTATGACAAGATGACTATTTATATATTCCATAGAAGTCTGCCCCAGGTGCACCCTGTCCTGTATGCACCCCTTCACATCCAACAGCCTACACCAGTAATCCTCCCCTGCTATATTTGCCAAAAGAACATTTCCAACAATGTGGTTTTAACCACAGACCTGCAAATCCCCAGAGTTTACCTACTCCTTCCCTTGCCCCTGCCCCCAGTTCCATGGATAGTCCAACCCAAAGCCCCCACCCTACCCACCTCACCGGCCAGCACCACAGAACCCAATAGCATCACTGCACCAATGTCACTCCCATCCACTGCACAACTACACACTTCCACCTTGTAGCAGTTTGATATTGTTTATGAATTCCAAAAACAGATATTGGATTTTGTGTTTGTGAACTAGTCTGTTCCTCTGGGCATATTAGATTGAATTAGATTCAGAAGTTTCACTTGTACTTTATTAAATCAAGATGAGGGCTTTTATTTGACCACGACATTAGGGTGACTTGGTTTGAGTGCCTGCCCTCCCCGCCTTTGTGGGCTATATAAACCGATGGTCAATCAAAGACAGCGAAGGAAATACAAGGTGGAGGAGAACACAGAGAATTTAGTTTTGATGCTCGAGCCCTGGGGAGAGAGTCGAGCTGTTAACCTAATGTTTACAGCTGGCCTTGTGGAGATAGCAGAGCAGCTGAGCCTGGAAAGAAATTAGCCCTGGGAAGAGAGATGAGCCTTATGTCAGCCTACAGTTGAGATCAGAAGAAGCTGGACCCACAGAGCCTTAACAAGGAAGAAGGAAGGCTGAACCCTTGCAGACATCGCCTGCCAACTTGTTTAAACACATGGCAACAGACTTTGGGTGAGGAAGTAACTTTGAGTTGGACTCTTTAGGGCCTTGTGACTGTAAGCTTCTACCCCAAATAAATACCTTTTATAGAACCCAACAGATTTCTGGTATTTTGCATCATCACCCCTTTGGCTGACTAATACATACCTTATCATATATTGTGCCCATATGGGCATTGGCTTGGAACCCTCTACTCCCTTCCTGTCTCCGGTAAACCTGTCTTCCATACTCTAATTCTGTGAGTGCTCAATTTGCTTAATTCAGATCAGTGAGGTCATGTAGTATTTGTCCTTCAGTGCCTGGCTTACTTCACTCAACATAACATCTCAAGATTCATCCATGTTATTGCATGTGCTAATATTGCATTCCTTCTTACAGTTTAGTAATATTCCATTGTATGTATATACCACAGTTTGCTTATCCATTCATCTTTTAATGGACTTTTGGGTTGCTTCCAACCTTTGGCAGTAATGAATAGTGCTGCTATGAACATTGGAGTGCATATATCTCTTCATGTCCCTGCTTTCAATTCTTCTGCATATATACCCAGTAGTGAGATTGCTGGATCATATGGCAGTTCTATAGTAACTTCCTGAGGAACTGTCAAACTGTCCCCCACAATGGCTGCACCATTCTACATTCCCACCAGCAGTGGATGATTGTTTTCTTTCCTCCACATCCTCTCCAACACTTGTAGTCCTCTGTGTTGGAGAAGATGCTGAGAGTCAGAGTATAAAGGGTTAAGCATCTA